>PVIC010004868.1:17752-60622 GCA_004025085.1 Thryonomys swinderianus | reverse complement strand
GGGGATCGAACTCAGGTCCTTGCGCTTGCGAGGCAGGCGCCAGAACCACTGAGCTAACCCTCCAGCCCCCGTATCTTTTTTTTTTTTTTGAGACAGGGTCTCACTTTGTAGTTCAGGCTGGCCCTGAGCTCACTGTGTAATGTAGGCAAGCCTGGAACTCAGCAATCCTCCTGTCTCTGCCTCTTGAGTACTGGGATTACAGGTGTGAGTCACCCCACCCAACACTGTGGTATGTGGTACTGATTGCTGGTGGGGGTGAGTCACCACGCCCGGTATTGTTGTATGTGGTAACCAGAGACCTTGCACTTGCTAGGCAGGTGCTGGAACCACTGAGTTAAATCTCCAGTCCAAATCTGTATACTTTTGTCAGATGTAAACTGAATGAACTGGAACTTTATTCCATGTCCCCACCTCATGGGATGAATTGGAACAGTTTTAATGATGGCCAGGGTCAGGAAAGATAATAAATGCAGGCAGAGTATTCTTCCTCTGAACAGATCTTTCTTCAGAAACATTTCACTGTGTTTCAAGCCCTGTGCTTGTTTCTAGCACTGCTGAAATGGACAGGTCATCGCATTCTTGTAGATACAGAAGTTCCCAGGAGAGGCATATAAATAGGACTGCCATGTGGCTTCCACATCCTTCACACAATGCATACTAGGTAGCTCTTTTTTTCACGGGGACCACATTTCTGATCTAGACAACATGAGCTGTGATGTGGAAGATGTGTTCTTTTTTTACTGTCCAACTTCCTTCTCCTGGTTCCTGCTCTTGGCTTCTTGGCTGACTCGAATTTTGAGGTCTGCCATTTATAAATGGAAGCACTGGGACAGGATATGTGGTTTGTTTGGTAGAAGTACAGCAGGTCTAAGTAGGCTACCTGGAATTAAAACTGCTTGGCTCTGAGGAACATGTTTGCATGCTGTCTTTGGGGATTTCCCACCACTTGCCACTCAGAGTGTGAGGGCCAAGCCAGCCTGCTAGCCTGTTGGGACAGGCTGCTGTAAGTCTCACACCTGCCTCTGCCACCAGGTAGCGCCCTTGCCTGAGACATTGGCCCCAGTTTAAAGTCACATTGTGATGTACAGATAGCAGCAGGCCTCTGTTTCCTTGAATGTTATGTTTCACACCTTTAATTGAAATGTGACTTTAAACTAAAAAAACTGGAAACCACCTTAAAGATGCCCTTCATTTTATAGATGGAAAAACAAGCTGAGAGTGGTTAAATATATTGGTGAGAATCTTAACTATTAAGTGACAGAGAGATTGAATAAGGTTTTCTATCTCCATCTCAAATTAGTGTTTTCCCCACCAGTAAGAGTTCAAAGGTGTCAGTGAATTGAAGGGTTTGTATATGTGTGTTTGGGAAGTAACTGATTTTTAAGTGAGTGGGTTGAGGCTTACCTGAATTTTTAATATAGTTTCTAAAATTTGCCTCTGGTATATCTGAGAGCTTGTTTGGAGGTTTCTAGCAGGGGAGCACAGCTCCTTGAACGGCCTTGACCTGGGAAAAAAGGCACATCCCTCTGTAAGGGGAAGGGGTACTGTCCTTTGAGAGGGAGCCATGTGGCACAGTGGGGGAGGGGGAGGGAAGGGAGGGAGGCTGCCTCCCAGCCAGATCAGCTGAATCAGCCCTGGAGATCAGTGGGGTGACAGATGTCACAGCCAGATCACTGTCACATCCTTCCCCTGGTATATTTGGATTGCATTACAATGATACCTTCCTTGCTCACAGACCTTAATCATTTTTATTGCATTTGTACATTCTTAATTATGCTATCTATAAGTATAAAAAAATAAGAAAGGCAGAATCCGATACCAGTTTCAATACCAGTGCCTGTCTGTATCTCAGACTCTTCTCTTATTTTTTTCCTGTTAATAATTAAAATCATGACCCTTGTAGTATCCCTTCATTTCATTGTATATCCTGCTTCTGTTTTCTTAAGAAGAGCTTTGCTGTAGTCTACACACACCTCATTACTTAACAGTGAACTCTTACTGTGCTTTGACAATATACTGCAATTAAGCTAAGCCCAAGAGGAAGGAGAGGTTGTATGTGAGGCACACTCCACTTGTTTAAAATAGTTTAAGTTGAAATTCACTTTTTTTTTTTTTTTGAGACAGGGTCTCGCTTTGTAGTTCAGGCTGGCCCTGAGCTCACTATGTAGCCCAGGCAAACTTCAAACTCAGCAATCCTCCTGCCTCTGCCTCCCGAGTGCTGGGATTACAGACTTGAGCCACCACACTCGGCACTGTGGTATGTGGTACTGATTGCTGGTGGGCATGAGTCACCACGCCCAGCATTGTATGTGATTACCGGGATTGAACTCAGGACCAGAACCACTGAACTAAATCTCCGGCCCCTGTTTTCTTTTTCTTTTTTTTTTTTTTTTTGAGACAGGGTCTCGCTTTGTAGTTCAGGCTGCCCCTGAGCTCACTATATAGCCCAGGCAAGCCTTGAACTCAGAAATCCTCCTGCCTCTGTCTCCCTAGTGCTGGGATTATAAGCATGAGCCACCACGCCCAGCCACTTTTTTTTTAGCATTGATCCACTGGCATTTCTAATTATGAACATTAATGTTGCCTTGTCTGGGTTTGAAGTTAATGCAAAAGGCATATAGAAGCCATGCTAGATCTGAAGGCTAGGTTGGAAATGGAAGATTTGCTTTCTACCTCAGTCCTGTTCTCTAGCAAGCCTCAGTTCCTTGTGGCTTAGACTTCTCAATAAGCCAGTTTCCTAAATTACCACCTATTTTCCCTATAGTGGGTGATCAAGTTGGGTGGAGAAACAACCAACTGCAGGAGGGAGTCTTTTACATTATAATCCTAGAAAAAAAAATTGGGCGTGGTGCATGCCTGTAATCCCAGCAGTTGGGGGAGTGAGCCTGGACTTCATGCTGAGGACCTGTCTCAGAAAACAAAGAGGCATATAAGGTTGGTTACTGCACTCTGGTTGGGTGCTTGAGCAAATTACATGAGTGATTTGAGTATTAGAAAAGGTTAAGTGCGTGGGGACAGAGGTTGCAGTTAAGCAAGCTTTCCCGGGCTAGACCTCCGAAATACCTACTTTTTTGAGATAGACCCCCCCTGCGTAGTTCAGGCTGGACTTGAACTCACAGTCCACCTGCCTGTGATTATACGCACTGCTGGGATTATAAGCACATGCCACCATTCCCAGTATAGGCCATTGGTGGTGAACTTCTGGCACACATGCAGCAGTGAGCTGTTTGTTATTGAAAGCTATAAAAGGTTTGCCATCACTGGTATAGGCCAAAGAAGGAACAATCTTAACATACCCTTTTTCTTATTTCCTGAAGTCATTATTTAACAACTGGAATCAAATAATTTCAGTTTATGGGTTTTTAAAAGTCAGGCTAAGCCTATTCTGAGACAGAGTCTTGCTTTGTAGTTCAGGCTGGCCCTGAACTCACTATGTAGCCCCAGCAAGCCTTGAACTCATAACAGTCATCCTGCCTCTGCCTCCTGAGTGCTGGGATGACAGGTGTGAGCCACCATGCCTGGCATTGTGGTATGTGGTACCAGGAATTGAACTCAGGACTTTGCGCTTATGAGGCAGACTCAAGAACCACTGAGCTGAATCCTTGGCCCCAACTTATTCTGGTTTTGGAGACAGTGTTTCACTGTGTTATGCAGGTTGGGCTCAAATTCCTGGGCTCAAGCAGGCTTCCTGCCTTAGCCTCCCGAGTAGCTAGGATGTACTACATTACCTTTTCCTCCTTTCAGAAAAAGACATTCTTTGGATTCTTAATAGAATATTTCACAAATAACTTGGTTAGTGCAAGATAGTGACTTATGAGCTAGACAACAAAAATCAGCTTTGTTCAAAGTGTGACCTGACCTTAATAATATAACTTGTGGGTCACTCTGTCTGAATTGTACTATTGTAAACTCAAAAGTTCAGGACAGCAAAGGACCATCTGCACGAAATAGTGGATTTTGGTGGGTTGGGAGAACTAAGCCACAGATTGTCAGTGGCCCTAAGGTTCATAAGTCAGTGGAATATGAACTGTCCTCTGTCTGTTCACATGGTCCCTAAGAGATCAGAGCAGGAAGCTGGGCCATAGGAAGGACCGACTCACACAAGAGAGTAAGTGGGAGCAAGGTCAGAGCAGAGCAGAGTGTGTTTTGTAATTGGACTGGTGCTGAATAGTTGGAAGGGGTGTCCCCAAAGCCTTCAGGCTATCTTTAAATAAGCCCTTCAATCAGCTCTTCTGCAAGCTGAGCTGCTAGCAGCGCTCTCCTCATGATTTGGGGACCCTACTCCAGTCAGTTTTCAAGTCAATTTGATAAGTTGCTATGACAGCAAACCCACTCTTCCTCTGAGAAATGAATGCCTGCAGTTTGGATATTAGATTAAGCTTTTTTCTTTTTTAAGTGAAATTTTGAGCAGTTTCCTGGAGTCATTATTCTTCAGGAGTAATAGCTGGGGGTTGGCAAATCTTGCTTATTTTTAAAACAGCTTTTTGAGTGGGTGAATATAGAAGGTTAGGCATAGTATCACATAAGGGAATATGTGGGCACACATGTATCTATATTGGTGAAAGCTGGAAGAATTGCTGTCCTTGGTGCCCAGGTCTGAACAGAGAGCTGTTTAACAGGAAATTACATTTGCAGATGCATCGTGGCATTTGGCTGTGCGGGAAACAGCAGTTCCCTTGTCCTCTTCAATCCATTCTTCCTTCCTTCCTCCCCCACCTGGTACACACGTTTAGCACCCAGCTGCTTAGGAAAAGATGAGTTTTGTCCTGAATGCTGGGGACTTGCTGATGTCACCAGTGCTGTGACCGTAGGGGGTGTGAAAGCTCCGGGAGTGGGGGGAGCGGTGGAAGAGGCGATGTCGCGCTCCGACAGCCAGCCAGCCTCTCTCGCCGCTGCGCTCAGCCAGCTCTGTCAGGGCAAGCTTGCAGAGAGCCGGATGGAGCCCCCAAAGGAAATCAGCCAAGAGGGATTCGAGTGGCAGAGGACAGAGGGCAGACTGAATGAGATCGGGCTGAATGTCAGCATGGACGCACAGCTGAAAGACGGGCTTGTGAAGAGCGCCAGCTTCCTGGAGCAGAATAATCGCTGCTTTTTTGAGGGGAAGCAAGACAAAGCATTCGGCATTGAGGTGCAGGACAAGGAGTATCAAACCTCAGGTCACCTTGAGAGCAGGTATGTGATTTCAGAAAGCGGCTGTCCCTCTGAGAGGAACTTGGGACACCAGGAGACAGTTGAGTTCCATCCGGGACTTGTAGAGGGGCCAGACAGAAACAAAGCCACCACAGTCCAGGGGAATGTGGCAGGGAAGAATGGGCTGGAGCCCCAGAGTCGGCCGGACCTGGATTGTCCTGAAACTGCCCACGTCCCCACCCGGGGTAGTAAGGAGCAGGAGACCAGTGTTTGGAACCCCAACTTTAATCCAGTGGCTGGGGGCCCCTGGGGCTCAAGGGAAGCAAGTCCAGGGAAGGAGGAGAATGGCCTTGCCCCTGGCTGCCCGCTCATTGGGGTGATTAATGACAGCACTGGGCAGCTCGAGTGTGAGCCCCCACTCCTGGTGGCTTTCGCCCACCCCGCCCTCACCAGTGAGCGTTCCCCTGCCATTCCCCCCATCACCATGGTGGAGTTCACCCCGGAGAACATGAGTGCTGGCTCTGTCAGCGGAAACCAGGATAAGGAGCTGGGGAAATCAGGCTCTCCTGAGGAGGGGACCGTGCCTGACCGAGCGCCCCAGCAGAAGAAGGCCATGCGCCGAGCCCTGTCTGAGTGCTCTCATCTCTCAGTTCCCCTCGCCACAAACCTGACGGATAAGTACCCTGAGCTGCCTGCCCAAAGTGAGCTGCCCACTGGCCTGTTGCCACCCCCCAGTAGCCCAGTGCCCAGCCCCATGCCCAGGAAGCCAGGGGCCCCTGCTGTGAGGCGCTCCATGACAGTGGCCGAGGAACAGCCAGCCGGCCCCAGCCGAGAGCCAAGTCCCGAGGAGCTGCCTGCATGCTGTACGAAGGAGGCGCCTCCTTTCCTCCGTGAGGAAGCACTGGTGAGGGGAGAAGAGGAACCGACCCGCTCGGGGAGGAAGGGCCTGGGCACGGCTGGGTCACACCCCCTCGGGAAGCTGGAGCAGGTTCCTGAAGGAAGCGGCTGGGAGAAAGGACAGGAAGACACTGGTGAAACAAGAGTTGGGTCCCTCTCTCTGGTCTGCCAGGGAGGCGAGAAGCAGCCAGGACCAGGGAAGAAAGAAATTGAGGTCAGTGCACCCCAGAGCACTCCATCACTGCCGCGTGAGGAGACCCCACGTGATGGTATGTTTCTAAATTTTGCTTCCTTTGGGAACAAGCAGACAGCAAGAAAGGAACCAGAGTGATAGTTTACCTACCAGAGGCATTCGCGGCCAGCGCAGCGGAGGCCTGCCTGCCTGCCTGCCTGCCTGCCTTGGGAAGCCGGATCTGAATCCCTCTTGCTGGGAGTGGGGTGAGGAGGAGCAGAGTGCATCTGGCCTGGCAAGCTGGCATTTCACGAGTGACAGGCGGGAGCAGGGGTGGGCTGGCGGGGCTAGTAGGGCTGGCAGTGGATGGGGTCAGAGCCCTGTGTGTGTGTGAGTGTGTGTTAGAGAGAGAGAGAGAGAGAGAGAGAGAGAGTGTGTGTGTGTGTGTGTGTGTAAAAATCAGAGCTCCTTGACCTCTTGGCACCCTGCTTGCCCCACCCTCACCCTCCACCTCTTGGCTCCAGTTGGTTTGAACCAGATGCATCTTGAGCTGTAAAGCATCCACTGATGGATGTTCTTGCTTGAAAACCTATCACCCTTTGTGGCTGCACAATGGTTTTATCAGCACTACCTCCTCTCATTAAATTGCAGTCTAGGTGGAAGCTCTGTTGTGTTCAGCTTTTGAGAACATTTTACTTTTGTTTAAGCTGAAAAAGAGCCTTTTAGAGCTGGCTATTTAATATTCTTTTCCTGTTCTTCATGTTTGACCCAATCTTTCTGCTAGTTTTCTATTTCCATGTGTGTTTTGGGAGGATTTTCATGGAGAGAGAAAAGACGAATGCAGAGAAGAGAGACTTGCAACCTAATAAATAGTGTGTGGGGGTCTTTGTCTCGATGCTCTCTCCCCCACTCCATGGCTCTTATTGTTGGTCTCAAAAGCTTGTTCTCTGAGTCCACTATGAGTACAAAGGACTATGAGTCATTGCTTGTTAATGGTAATTTAAAAGATATGTTTTATTAGTGAAAAATAGTCTCTTTACCTGGGGACTGTTCTCTCAGTACATTTTGATGGAATTTCTTTTTTTTCTCCTTCCCTGAAAATAAAAAATGTGCTTTTCCAGGGTAGTGGTAAGTGGAATAGGGCAAGTTTGTTTCTTTTTTGTGGAAATAGGGTTTCTAAGAGCTTCGAGTCCTAAGAACTCAGGTACACTGTGCTGTTGTGGGATTCTAGTTGTGTGAGAACTGTAGTCTCCTTGTAAACCAATTGTCATCTTCAGGTGATCCTCAGCCACCCAGCTCAGTACCGTGTACCAGGTAGATGGCAAGGAGTGAAGTGGTTATGGAGGCTGAAGCAGGTGGATTATGAGTGTGAGCCCAGTTTGAGCCACACAGTGAGTTCAAGGCCTCCCTAGCCTGACCCTTTCTCTCAAAAACTAAACAAGCAAGGGCTGGAGATTTAGCTCAGTGGTTTCAGTGCCAGCCTAGTAAACACAGGATCCCTGGTTTGATTCCCGGTAACCACATACAACAATACTGGGCTTGGAGGCTCAAGCCTGTAATTCCAGCATTCGGGAGGTAGAAGCAGGAAGATTGCTGGGGCTACATGGGGAGCTCAGGGGAGCCTGAACTACAAAGTAAGACCCTGGCTCAAAACAAACTAAACAAGCAAACAAAACTGGTACTGAGTGAAGACTTTTGTTTTGGAACTAGTCTAGTTCACACTAAGAGCAGTTCATGGTGATGAGAAAAATCTGCAGGTGACTGAAAAATTCATTGACCCACTCACCCGGTGAGTGATTGAATGGGACTCAGCTAAACACTATGGAGATAAAACTGTAAGGATGCATTCAGTCATTGTGCCCACAGTTTGCCACTACTGTCTAGACCCTGAAGATTATCCTTGGGTTCAAGCAATTTAGGACCTCGTTGGAGGCTGAGTAACTGAGAGAGATGTGAATCATGAAAGGTTTAGGTTTTGGTGGGGTTTTGTTTGTTTTGCAGTACTAAGGATCAAATTTGGGCCTTTGTGGTAGTTGCAGTGCCACTGAGCTAAATCCCTGGCCCTTCTTTTCTATCTATCTATCTTTCTTTTTTGTTGTTGTTATTTTTGTTTTTGTTATTTAGGGTTTTTTGAGATAGGGTCTCACTTTGTAGTTCAGGCTGGCCCTGAGCTCACCATGTAGTCCAGGCAAGCCTTGAACTCACAGCAATCCTCCTGCCTCTGTCTCCTAAATGCTGAGATGACAGGCGTGAGCCACCACGCTCAGCATTATGGTATGTGGTGCCTAAACTCAGGATTCTGCACTTGCTAGGCAGATGCCAGAGACACTGAGCTAAGTCCCCAGCACTTTTCCTCTTTTTTTGAAACAGGGTCTCACCTTGTAGGCCAGGATGCTCTTGAATTTGTGGTAGTTTTCTCGCTTCAGCATCCCAAGTGCTGGGATTCTGGGTATATGCCGCCATGCCTGACATAAAAAGATTTTTGGAGGAGGAAGCACTTCAGCTGGGCCTCAGAAAGGTACGATTCCTGACCAGGGAGAGGGAGAGCCTTCTGGGCAAAGGAATCCAGGAGAACAGAGATAGCAGAAAAAGTGGTAGCACATGTCCATAATCCCAGTACTTGAGAGACTGAGCCAGGGTTCTGATCCTGGCTACTCAGGAGATTGAGAGAGAATAACAAATGCAAGATTGAAGGGAAACTTTATTGCAAAATTTAAAAAGCCTGTGATGTAGCTCAGTGGTAGAGCACATCTGTGTTCGGTCTGTAGTTCTGGAAAGAAACAATCAGGGAATTTTATGCTAGATTAATAAAATCTATGAAATATGAATAACCAAGAAGAAATAGACCAAAAAAGAATAGATTCTCAGAGACTTATGGGAATAACAAAATACCTAGTATTTGTGTCGTTGGAGTAGTAGGTACGGTGAAACTGGACAACTATGCAAAGAAATAATAACAAACTGGAGATGGTGGCACCTCCAGGAGACTGAGACAGGAGGATTGCTGTGAATTTGAAGCCAGCCTGGAACTACATAATGAGTTCAAGTCCAGTCCTCAGGAATTTTTAAAGTTTATTTAATGATTGAAGCAAATATTATACCACATTCTGATGTATCGAGAAATTTTTTTTTTTTTTTTTAAGGACAGAGTCTTGTTTTGCAGTTCAGGCTGGCCCTGAGCTCACTGTGTAGCCCAGGCAAGGCTCAAACTCACAGCAGTGCTCCTTCCTCTGCCTCCTGAATGCTGGGGTTATAGGCGTGAGCCACCAGGCCCGGCATTGTGGTATGTGGTACTGATTCCTGGTGGGTGTGAGTCACCATGTCCGGTGATTACTGAAGATGAGTTTAGGACCTTACACTTGGAAGGCAGATGCTGGTACCACTGAGCTAAATCTCTGGCCCAAGAGGACTTTTTTTTTTTAATGGAGAAGTTAGGATCCTAAATGGAAATGAAGTTCTCTCTGTGCATTGGAACATTGGTACCAATAGACTGTATGTGATACCTAGAGCAACCACTGTAAAAAGCATCTAAAGCAGTGTGCTCAACATTATTAGCTGAGTGTGGTGCTGTATACCTGTAGTTACACCACTCGGGAGGCTGAAGCACATAGCAATCTTGCTATGTGGCTGTGGGGCACATAGCAAGACACTGTCTCTAAAGAAAGAAAGAAAGAAAAGAAAGGCCAGGCTCAGTAGTGCATGACTCCAAATCCAGTTATTTGAGAGGCTGACACAGGAAAATCTTAAGTTTGAGCTGTCCTGAGAAACTTAATGAGACCCTGTCTTAAAAAATAAGGGCCAGGGCCGGAGATTTAGCTCAGTGGTTCCAGCACCTGCCTGGCAAGCTGCCGGTAACCACATACAATGCTGGGCGTGGTGACTCACACCCACCAGCCATCAATACCACATACCACAGTGCCAGGCGTGGTGGCTCACACCTGTAATCCCAGCATTCAGGAGGCAGAGGCAGGAGGATTGCTGAGTTCCAGGCTTGTCTGGGCTACATAGTGAGCTCAGGGCCAGCCTGAACTACAAAGCGAGACCCTGTCTCCAAAAAAGGGGGGGGGCAGAATTGACCTGTGTCACATATTGGTACAAATTCCCCAATGTTGTGTGTGATTGTGAGCTATGTATACAATGTACCAATAAAGAATTCAATTTAAAAAAAAAAAAGGGCCAGAGTATAGTTGTATGAGAGAACAGTTGCTAAGCATCAGCAAAGCCTTGGGTTTGATCTCCAGTACCACAAAAATAAATAAATAAAAACACATAGCAATTCTCTCTGCTTATAGTAGTGCTTACAATCCCAGCACTTGGGAGGCTGAGGCAGGAGAACTGTGTTTTGGGTCTTTCAAACAGGGTATATCTGGCCCTGTAATTCAGGCTGGCTTTGAACTCACAGCAGTTCTCTTACCTCAGCCTCTTGAGTTCTGGAATTACAGACATGTGCCATCATGTCTGGTTGAGAATTATGTTTTAGCCAGGCTGAACATGACTCTATCTCAGAAATAAAAAGGAAGCTGAGGATATAGTGATAAAGCATTTGCTTAGTGCAATTCCGTATCAGGCCCCCACACCACAGTAAGAAAGGAAGGAGGGAGGGAAGAAAATAGGGAGAAAGGAAAGAAAAATTCTGAAAAAGAGATGCTCAGCCCACAGTGTTTTGCTGGAGAATTTACTACATACTTTTTGTGTGTGTGTGCCAGGGATCAAACTAGGACTTTATACTTACCAGGCAGCCACTGTGCCACTGAACTAAATCACCAGCCCTATATACTTAAAGAATAAGTAACATGGGGCTGGATATTTAGCTCAGTGGGTGGTATGCTTAGCTCAGTACTTCCAGTGCCAGCCTAGGAAGCTCAAAGTCCTGCGTTCCATCTGGATAACCATATATAACAATATTGGGCATGGTAACTCACACCCACCAGCAGTCAGTACCACATACCACAATGCTGGGCGTGGTGGCTCACGCCTGTAATCCCAGCACTTGGGAGGCAGAGGCAGGAGGATTGCTGAGTTTGAGGCTTGCCTGGGCTCCACAGTGAGCTCAGGGCCAGCCTGAACTACAAAGCGAGACCCTGTCTCAAAAAGAAAAGAATAAGTAGCATGGGCAGGGGATGTAGTGGTTCTGGCATCTTCCTCACAAGCGCAAGATCCTGAGTTCAATCCCTGGTAAAATAAATAAATAAACAAACTGAATTAAGACCTAATTTTTAAAAAAGAATAATTAACACCAATTTTACATACATTCTTTCATAAAATGTTAAAGAAGGACCACTTCCTAACTCTATGAGGTTAGCATCTTTGTATTAGAATGAGACAGTATTAAAAACTGGGAAATTTAAGATTAATAACTATTACAAACTTAGATGGAAGAATTTTAACAAAAAATGTTACCAAATCACACCTAGCTATATATATAACAGCTGAGACTTACTCCAAATGTACAAGATTGATTCAATAATCAAAGTATCAAGAATAACCCACCATATGTGCAGTGTAAAAAAGGAAAATCATAAACATAGAAAAAGATTCAACAGAATGCATCACCCATTCATGAGAAAACTCTCTTTAAAAAAGAAACACAGCAGCAGCATCCTCCACACCCACAGGAAGCCAGCGCCACTGGCATGGAGCACGGGGCTGAGCTGCTGCACCTGAGCTCAGGAGTTCTGAGCCAGTCTGGGGAGCACGGTGAGGCCTCTGCTCTGCCAGACAGCCCAACAGCACACTTCACGTTGTACTTGGTGCAAAGACTGCGCGCTTCCCTCCTAGGGCTGGAAGAAAGCAAGGGTGTCTTTTTCACCACTCACTCAGCATAGTCCAGAAGTTATTTCAGAGACAGACAACGTAGTGGTTGCTGGAGACTGAGGGGTTGGGAAAGGGCGGGTAACAAGACTGAGTATTCTGATGGTGGAAGAATTGTTCCTGGTTGGTCAAGGTAATATGAAATGACACATAAAGTTGAATGGAAGTATACACAAATGAAGACTGGCAAATTCTAAATAAACTGTAAAGATTGTACACTTTCAATTGCCAATTTTGAGAGTTTGCTCTGGTTCTTCAAGAGGTCAGCAGTGGGGAAAATAGGGCACTGGGTACATAAACCCTCCCTCTGTGTGTCTTCCCAACTTCCTGAAAATCTCTAAACAAAAAGTTTATGGCTTCCTGACTTCTCCAATTTTGTATCTTCCCCCCAAAAAGAGAAGAAATTAGGTCATCATTGTGTATATTCAGTGGTATTTACAGCAGTATATTTTCCCGTTCCTGTTTTAGACAAATAGTCTCATGTTTTATGTACTGTTATGTGCCATTTTTAGTTGTTTTTCACTTGATAAGAATGATTCTATATCAGTAATAAAAGAATCTTTTCATGGGCCAGAGGGTTAGCTCAGTGGTTCCGGCACCTGCCTCACAAGTGCAAAGTCCTGAGTTTGATCTCCTGTAACCACATATAATGCTGAGTGTGGAGACTCACGCCTACCAGCAATCAATACCACATACCACAGTGCCGGGCATGGTGGCTCACATCTGTCATCCCAGCACTTGGGGAGGCAGAGGCAGGAGGATTGCCGAGTTCAAGGCTTGCCTAGGCTACATAGTGAGCTCAGAGCCAGCCTGAACTACAAAGCAAGACCCTGTCTCAAAAAAAAAAAGAAAAAGAATCTTTTCATACTTTAGTTTTTAGAATAAGACATAATACTGATATACCTGGGTTGTTTGTTTATGGTACAGGGGATTGAACTGTTTATTTTATTTTGAGTCAGATTCTTACTGAGTCGCCCAGCCTGGCTTCAACCTTGGAATCTTCCTGCCTTGGGCTCCTAAATAATTGGAATTACAGGCGTGTGCCACCACACATAATTACTTTGATATTTGTTTCCTATTAAGAAACTTGAAAAGATTGTTTTAGTGCTTTGCTTTTTGAGGTAATTATCTGATTTTAAATCTTCTGTATTTTCCATTGTGTAAAATATCTAAAATACATATCTAGACTTTTGTTTTTATTTTATTTTATTTTTTGAGACAGGATCTCATTAAATAGTTCAATCTGGCCTTGAAGTCACTCAAGCTTGGCCTCAAATTCACAGAGACCCTCTTGCCTCATTGTCCCAAGTGCTGGGGTTACAGGCATGTGCCACCTTGTTTGCTTGGTTTAGAAGTTGCATTTTTGGATTGAAGTTTTTCTGTAGCACAGTTTTCAAAGCCTTGGTCAGATCAGACTGCCCTGGTGAAGAGCTGGTATTGCTAGTGATGTGTTTCCTTACCTCACCTTCTTTCTAATATTTATTTTCAAATTTTAAGACATTTGATAATACATTCAGTCAAAAAGCGCTTCCCGGGCCGGAGGGTTAGCTCAATGGTTCTGGCGCCTGCCTCACAAGCGCAAGGTCCTGAGTTCGATCCCCGGTAACCACATAGAATGCTGGGCGTGGAGACACGCCCACCAACAGTCAACACCGCATACAACAGTGCCTAGCGTGGTGGCTCACGCCTGTCATCCCAGCACTCGGGAGGCAGAGACAGGAGGATTGCTGAGTTCGCGGCGGCTTGCCTGGGTACCATAATGAGCTCAGGGCCATCCTGAACTACGAAAGTGAGACCCTGTCTCAAAAAAACAAAAAAAAAGCGCTTCCCCCCCTTTTCAGGTATTGGAGATTGAACCCAAATTCTTTGTACTAAGCTGTGTTCTCTCTTAAATGTCTGTTTTTTGTGACAGTGTCCCCCAGTGCTAGGATTGCTGGCATGTGCCATCGCCTGGCTAACAGTAGCATTTCAGGCCCTGCCCAGCACCTCAGTGGAGGGGACCTACTTGCTTTTTTGTTTTGGTTCCATATCTGGGGCAGGGCCAGTCCTTGTCTGGGTTGGGCTGGTTTGAGGGGAGACCTGCAGCTACTTACTACTGCTAAAGGCTAGGCACAGGGGCACGGACATGGCACCCCACGTCCAGGTGATGAACATAGAGCTGCCAAAACATTTTTATACCCAAGGGGCCCAGGGAGAGAGGAAATCCCCCCACACTCCAGGGCTTGTCTTTGGGAAGAGAGGTCTGTGAAGAGGCCATGTTCTCTACAGTCTTGTAACTAACCTGCTTTGAGACGTGACACCCAAATAAAAGATATTTCTATGCCAGAAAAAGCACTTCATTGTAATTTTAATATTCTTTTCTCTGATACCTAATATTAGATATCTTTTTCATATAAACTGTGTTCATAATCTTTAATTCACTTTTTTCCTGTGAGAGTCATGGATTTGTAGGAATATATTATAAGCTCTTTGTCTTGACATGAAGCTTAAATTTTTTTTCTGCTTGGCATTTGCCTTTTGATTGTTTTTCTTCTTTAGTCACACTCAGCTGTTTTGGTACAAAAGGACTGTACCTTTTGTACTCTGCCTGCGCGGGTTCTAACTGCTGCAGTGTGCGGTGCTCTCGGACGCAAGCCTGCTGGAGTCTGCCGCAGCCCCTCCACTGGGAGGCGGCCGTGCTGCCGGAGGCGGCTGACTATTTCTAGCACGGGCTCTAGTTCCACGGTCTCCTCCGACTTGTTGCAATTCTGGGTCACTGCTAGAACTGGAGCAGGTTAATCTCACATCCTCCATAAAGTGGTTCTTTACAAGGCAAGGAAGTAAAGGCAGGATACTGGATGATTTTCTGGCTTTTACCCCATCTCTCTTCAGCCCTTATTCCAAGAGATAGACTCTGGCTGAAGAGCCGTTTGTCCCTTGTGTGCACTGGTTGGGTGACAGCACCTCTTTGCTTGTCTCTAGGGAAGGAAGCCACACTTCTAAATGCCATTTCCCTCCTCTGACCATTTGTACAAACCCGTTTAGATTTCTCCTCCGCGGGGACAAGCCCCCTGAATCCTGGGGATCGACAATGGTCTTCTGTAGCAGTGAGACTTCGGGAATCTTATCCACATTGCAGCAGCACAAACCTGTGGAATTGTTTTCGGAATGAAGTGCGAGTTAGTGCTCTGTCTGCTATGCCTAGCTTTTTCAGAATGGACGTAAAAAATATTTGCTTTAAATAATTCCCAGTTATCACCTCCTTAGGAATAGCCAGACCAGAAGAAGGAAAGGCAGCTGTGAGTGTGACCGGAAATGACATCTCTACCCCACCAAACAAGGAGCTCCCACCAAGCCCAGAGAAGAAAACGAAGGTAGGTGCCAGAACGGTGGTTATCTTCTACTACTGTAATTTTTATAAAAACAATGCCTTCTCCTATTTATTGCTTGAATCATTAATGTGTTTTCTTTTTTCTGAGCTAATGTGAGTCTTTCCTCAAGTGTGCAGGTGCTTAGAAAATATCTTGGGGGGTGGGCTGGGTCTTGCTGTGTAGTTCAGGCTGACCTTGAATTCACTGTGTAGCTCAGACTAGCCTCAAACTCACTTCAGTCCCCCTGCCTCTGTAGGAATTGCTGACACATGCAGCAGAAAATATGTTAATATTCCCATTTTACTATAGTAGGCTAACCTGGACTTCAAATGTTCTGCCTTTGACATTTTTAGCTTATATAGCTCTACAAAAAAGTTCTATTGAGGTTATTTATGCTTCCCTTACAAAAAGGACAATTGCAATCCTCTGAAATATGTGTTTATGAAAAGGGAATGCAGATCTTAAAGGGGGCTTATAACCTCACTTTTTTCTTCCAGATACTTTATTTTATATATATATATATATGTATATATATACATATATATACATATTTATTTATTTATTTTTAATTATTTTTTTTTCTGAGATAGGATCTCTCTGTGCAGGTGAGGCTGGTCTTGAACTCACTATGTAGCCCAGGCTGTCCTTGAACTCTCAGGAATATTCAAGCCTCCCAAGTGCTGGCATCACAGGCATGCACTGATACAACCAGCTACTTTCTTGTACTTTTTGCAGAAGTTTAGATACTGTAGTTTAAGATACAGTTATATTTCCATATCAAAATACAGATAATAGAGACAAGTGTGGTGGTTCATGCCTGTAATCCCAGTATTCTGGAAGGCTGAGGGAGAAAGATCACAGTTCAGACCAGCCTGGGTAGTTTAGCAACTCACTTAAGACCCTGTCTCAGAAAGTAAAAAGAACTGGAGGTTTAGCATTCGGTTCATTTCCTAGTAGTATAAGTAAGTGAGTAACAAACAACCTGGGCACTATAGCATGTGCCTATGATCACAGCTAGCAGAAAGACTGTGAATTTAACACCAGCTTTGGCAACATAGTGAGACCCAGTTTCAAAAAAACACCACCAACAGCAAAAAAAATACAGGTAACAATGGTTTAATCACTGGCTGATAATTTTCTTTATAAAATTTTTATAGCTACTAAATAATGTAAAGCTACTGCTGATGTTAAATATTCAGGTGCCAAACTACTGGGCCTTATGGTACTGTCATTAAAGAATTTCCACAGGGCTTGTGGTATGACTTTGTGGGAGAGTGTGTGCTTAGCAAGCATGAAGCCCTGGGTTCGATCCTTAGCACCACAAAGGAAAAAATATCCTTGCATTTTTTCCCCTCTCTATCCTGTTATCGTTTTCCTGTTTTCTGAGCTCAGAAGAAAGAAATGTTAATTTTTAGTTGCATCATCCTCATTATTTAAAATTTTACTTTGAATTGTGCAATTTATACTTTTTTAATTTGTTTTTATTCTTGTCTGTGTGTTTGATGTTGGCCTTTAAAAAATAAATATATAAAATATTTTAAAAACAACAATCAACCTAAAGCCTTTGGCCACCATTCAACCTGCAAAGACTTCAACATCGAAAACCAAAGCACAGCTCACTCCTGTCCCTAAGCAGCCAGCTCCCACCATCTCTGGTGGGGCGAATAAAAAACCCATGAGTCTTGCTTCAGGCTTAGTACCTGCTGCCCCACCCAAACGCTCTGCCGCTGCCACTGCCAGGACTTCCACATTATCTACGAGAGATGCAAAGCCAAAGGTAAGTAGTCTCCAAGTCCCATGCCAGGGAGCCGTTTCTTTCCCTATGCACATCAGACAGGCTCTTTTTGCTGCGAGACCACGGACTTGGGTAGTAGAATTGAGGAAGGACTAGGGTGCTTGTGTAGTCAGTTTGGGGGCCCATGGATACAGTGCCGGCTCTTTCAAACCCTTCTGTTCTTTGCAGCTTTCCCTGCCCTCTTCAGAAGCAGTATTCATCTACTTTGGTACCTCTTCCCTTTGAAGAACTATTCCTTACTCTACCTGTTCATATACCTGCCAGGTTGCCTGGCTCTATATACTAATCAGATACTCTTTGTAGGTGTAATTCCCACATCAGATTTAATTATTTGCTGCTATCTGATCCCTCAGAGGGGAATTTTCCACAGTACATTAGTGCTGTCTTGGCTCCTGTAGCTGGTCTCAGCATGTTCCAGCAGCATGTGATGTGACTTTGCTTTTTGCCATTAGGCCACTTGTCATGGGGCTATTTCTCTAGGTTCTCCTAGAGGTCACCCTCCAGGTTCCCAGGTCACCCTCACTTTATCTCCTAGAACGATCATGTTGAGAGCCACATTAGCTTTATAGAGTTGTTCAGGAGCAGAGGACCAGTGGAGGCTGAATTGCCTCCTTACCCTCTTGTTTTGTTGGGGAAGGGCCTGTAGGCCCTGTGATATGCCAGATTCTTGGTGGGCAGGACCCTTCCATGTAAATTTGCCATGTGCTAATTTCATCTGATAAAGAAAACCAGCAGATGGGCTGGAGATTTAGCTCAGTGGTTCCAGCACCTGCTTAGCAAGCACAGGGTCCCTGGTTTGATCCTGGTAACCACATACAACAATACCAGGCATGGTGACTCATGCCCGCCAGCCATCAGTACCCCATACCACAGTGCCAGGCATGGTGGTTCACACCTGTAATCTCAGTACTTGGGAAACGGAGGCAGGAGGATTGCGGAGTTCGAGGCTTGCCTGGGCTACATAGTGAGCTCAGGGTCAGCCTGAACTACAAAGCAAGACCCTGTCTTTAAAAAAGAAAGAAAGAAAGAAAGAAAGAAAAGAAAAAGAAAAGAAAACCAGCAGAACCTAGGGATCATAGTCTAGGTTGAAACCCTGGCCAAGAAACTGAGAAATGCTTTTATAGAGTAGGAATGATAAAATCTTGTAATGCTTTCTCTCAGATCCTCCTTTACCAAGTTGACTGCTTCTGTGGATCTTTAGAAACAGTTTGTTTAAATAAGAGGGCAGAGGACGGTGACTGAGCCATGGGGACAGATCCCCTTGAGGCCTCTTGAGCGTTTGGCTCCTGGGGAAGGAACCTAGGAGAGAGGTGTCCGTTGAGGTTTCAGTAATGAGGCGTGCGCGCTTGACTTCTCATTCTCTCTCACCATTCATGATGTAGAACTGGTGTCTTCATGACTACGAGGAATGGAAAGCTCAGTTACATGTCCTTAAGCCTGTGAATAAGCAGAGCCAGTGCCTGGCGCTTGTGGGCATCCATAGCCCTTTATCGTGTGGCTTTACAGGTTGTATTTTAAGCTGCAGCTGGCCTTGACTTTTATGTAAGACACACAAACTTTTTGGAGAAATTGATAGCAATGGAAGCCTAATAAAAATCATTTTGCCAATTATTTTAGTAGAAAGATTTATAGAAGGAAACAAAAGGAAGAAAAATCTGTTCTGAAAAATAAGTAGATCTCTGCCAGAGGAGAAAATATAAACTGAGAAATAGCAAAATAACTTCAGTCAGCTTGCTGAGAGGTCAAGAGCCTGGTGTCTAAAGGACTTCCCAACCTTTAGAGATTTCTATGTCATGTAACTTTTCTTTCTTTCTTTCTTTCTTTTTTTTTTTTGTCTTGAGAGAAGGTCTTACTATATAGTTCAGTTGGTGTTGAACTCACTAGTCCAGGCTGACGTCAAACTTGCAGACATCCTCCTGCTCGGATTACAGACATGCACCACCAGGCCTGGCTTATCTTTATTACTCTTACTAAGAGTAATACTAATATGAAATACTAAGGCTACATTAGGTTTTTCTGAATTATAGTCACATTGAAAGCTTGAAGAACATCCTAGAGAGCATTTGGCTTGGTCCTCAAATTTTCAAATCATCAGCAAAGGAGCCCTCTGCATAAAAAGTCCTGTGATTAATTACCATCAGAATTGATAGAGCCAATTCTTTTTTTTTTTGAGACAGGGTCTCGCTGTGTAGTTCAGGCTGGCCCTCAGCTCACTATGTAGCCCCAGGCAAGCCTGGAACCCGAGTAATCCTCCTGCCTCTGCCTCCCGAGTGCTGGGATGACAGGCGTGAGCCACCACTCCCAGCATTGTATGTGGTTACCAGGATCAAACTCACGGCCTTGTGCTTGCGAGGCAGGTGCTGGAACCACTGAGCTAAATCTCTGTCCCTAGAGCCAATTCTTAATTCCAGGTTTAAGGTTTTCACCCATACTCAGGCCTCTATTTGTGGAAATGGACATTACCCTATACTGGCAGGCTTGATTTGATTAGATGCCAGCCCATTATTTATTTATTTGTTTGTGCCTTTCTTTTTGAGACAGGGTCCTACATTGTAGTTCAGGCTGACCTTGAACTCACTTAGCCTAGACTGGCCTCAAACTCACGGCAGTCCTTCTTCCTCAGCCTTCTATTTTGTTTTGGGGGTACTGGAAATCAAACTCTGGACATTGTGTTTGTGAGGCAGGCACCAAAACCACTGAGCAAAATCCCCAGCAGCCTCAGCCTTCTGAGTGCTGGGTTTACAAGCATGCACCACCACAGGTCTGGCATAACCCATAATTTCTAAGTATCTCTCTAGCAGACTCCATTTAAACAGTGTCCTACTTGTCTCCTCCAATGCCCTCCCCTCTGGGTGACATCCTTTTAGAGTAAAGGAACTAGGTCCACTATGTCTGTGCTTTGGCTTCCTGTTTCAAGTGGCTTGCATGTTTATATATCAAAATAGTGTCTTTGTCCCCTTGTCACTATAGTGATGCTTCCCTTTGCTAACCTTAACCCTAAGGCCGCATACTTAGGCTCTGTTCTGACCTCCTGTATCCACATGAGAAAATTAAGCTCAGAGGTGCTCAGTGCTTTCTCCAAGACCTGCCTGCAAGTCAGGCCAGACTATGGCTGCAGCTCAGACTTCTGACCTTCAGCGGCCCCACCCTGTGACATTCCCGCTGGTCCACATCAGTCACAAGAATGGTGGCAGTGGCTGAGTGTCACCGTTAGCTGCATTCTCCTGATGTGTGGCAGTGTGAGATGCACTTTTCAGACCTGTTTGCACATCATTAAGCTAGTCTGACCCCATTTCTTCGCCTCAGATCATGCAGCTGATAGGTTTCTTGATTTGTCTGGAGAGCAGTAGGTACTGTCAGTGGTTGCCTTACTCCCAGGGCCCCAGGTCCTATGCAAGTTCATGTAGAACCTTTAATGGCATGTCTCAGAGCTGTTGCTCACCTGCCCCTCTGACCCTTCCCACATTCCCGTGTCCAGCACATTGCAGAGGCAAAGGTTTCTGAGAAGCAGGCCTTGCTGTCCAAGCCCTCCTCAGCCCCGGCCCTCAGACCTGGACCCAAGAGCACCTCAGCTGCTCCAAAGGTTGCTCCAGCTGCTGCTCCTGCTTCCACAGGGCCAGGCAGTAAAAGCCCCCCAGCGCCAGTGTCCAAGAGGCCCACTGGTGAGTATTACCTGTCCCTCCTTCCTGTGGGGACGGAGAGTGGGTGTCCTGAGTGTTTACCAAACCATGATTTCCGTGTGAGTCGAGCAGCTGTGAGAGTAAAGAGAGTAAAGAGGAATCTTGTGAAATCCTAGCTGTAATTTATTGTTCCTGTCCTAGCAACTCTACCGTTCCCAGTACATTGCAACCTTGGGTTTAAATGATGGTAAGAAACAGACCCAGCCTGGTGGTGCACAGCCTATAATCCCAGTACCCTGAGAAACTGAGGCAGCAGGATCGAAACTTCAAATACAGCCTGGGCAATTTAACCTTAGACCCTGTCTCAAAACAAAAAATATTGTGGATATGGTGGCACATTCTTGTAATCTAAGGCAGGAAGATTACTACCAAGTTCGAGGCCAACCCAGGGTACATAGTGAGTTCAAGGCCATCCTGAACTACATAGCAAGACCTTATCAGTAAAAAAGAAAAATTAGGGCTAGAGATTTAGCTCAGTAGATCTGGCACCTGCCTCACAAGTGCAAGGTCCTGAGTTCAATCCCCGGTAACCATATACAATGCTGGGTGTGGTGGCTCACACCTGTAATCCCAGCACTCCAGAGGCAGAGATAGGAGGATTGCTGAGTTCGAGGCTTGCCTGGGCTACATAGTGAGCTCAAGGCCAGCCTGAACTACAAAGCGAGACCCTGTCTCAAAAAAAAAAAAAAAAAAAAAAAAAAAAAAAAAAAAAAAAAAAAAAAAAAAAAAGAATAAAGAAAAATTAACAGAAGGGCTGTGGATATAGCTGAATATGAAGGTCCTGGGTTCAATCCCCAGTACCACTGAAAGACAAAAAAGATGATTCAATACATAATGAGTTCAAGGCCACCCTGGAGGACAAAGCAAGATCCTCAAAAGACAGAAAGAGGGCCAGGGATTTAGCACAGTTGGTACTGTGCCTACCTTGGAAGCCCAAGGGCCCAAATTTGAGCCCCATTACTGCTCCCCAAAAATTAAAGGAATGAATGAATGAATGTGTATTTTTATATATTATAGGTTTTATATGTGAATATATATAAATAAATAAAACAGGAAAAAATCCAATTCAGTGCTCAGTGGTAGAGCACTTGGCCTGGCATGTGTAAGGCCCTGGATTCATTCCCTACTACTACAAGAAAGAAAGAGAAAAGAAGAAGAGAATACAACATTCACTTTATTGTGTATTGATCACCTGCTTCTAAGGGCACGTGGAAGATGTTCTTGGGACTGCAGGGAACAAGGGGCACAGTCCTGGCCTTACATGCACCCTCAGGGCTGTGTGGCTGTCTTTCCGAGGCCCTTACAGTCTAGCTCAGAACATCCAGTAATTTGAATGGATCATGAGTCTTAGCATTGAATGTGCCCTTTGGGTTTTTAATGCTCTCTCCAATTTTTTTTTATATATTTTTTTATTTTTTTGAGACAGGGTCTCGCTTTGTAGTTCAGGCTGGCCCTGAGTTCACTGTGTAGCCAAGGCAAGTCTTGAACTCAGCAATCCTCCTGTCTCTGCCTCCCAAGTGCTGGGATTACAGGCGTGAGCCACCACGCCCAGCGCTCTCTCCTATTTTTACGTTATATTCTTGATCAGTCCATGTTTGTGATATATAATGAATGCATCTCGCATCTCAGTCCGTTGGTCCTTTTGTTGAATGTGGTGTTAATATCTTTGTGCAGCTCTGAAGGCTGAGGGCAAACCTGCAGAAGCTAAGAAGACAACAGTGAAGTCTGCACCAGGTAATCCTACCCTGCCCGCTTCTGTGCTTTAAGGCTCCCTTTTCTCTCGCTCTCACCCCTGCCACCTCTCTCTCCTGCTATGCAGCTGACTTGAGTCGCTCCAGGAGCATCCCCACCAGCTCCATGAAGAAAACCACCACTCATGCAGGGGCAGCGCCCCCAGCCACAGTGGCCCCGACTCGTGTCAAGCCCACCCCGCTTACCCGGCCCGCTGTGTCTCCTGCTGCGGACAAGAAGCCCACCGCGGCCAAGCTCAGCTCTTCTGCTCCCAAGCTGAGCCGCCCGGCCACTGTAACCCCTGCACCCGATCTGAAGAACGTCCGCTCCAAAGTAGGCTCCACAGAGAATATCAAGCACCAGCCTGGAGGAGGCCGGGTGAGTCGGGGGCTCCCCTCCTTGGTACTTCCCGCCTGCTGTGTCTGCCACTACAGAGCACAGACTGAGGGACCCCAGCCTGGAACTCCCGTGGCAGGGAAGGGCGGGCTGGGCTCCACACTTGCGCTTCCTGTCTTGGCGACTGCTGTTCTACACCTGGGGGATTCATTTGACGTCTTTGTGTGAAGGGCTCAGACTCCAAGGGTGCTGCACAGGGAGTGTGAGGCTCGGCTGAGGCTGGAGCCCTCTCAGCTGCACAGCCATGGCCTGGTGGACGCTAGTGGAAAGAGCCTCAGGCTTCCCCTCGTGGCCAGGCAGAGCTGTGTTGCTGGTGGCCCTGCTCCCCTAGTCTATGCTCTTAGACGTTCGTCCTGTCGGATCTACGGAGGTCTTACGTCGCTTGGTTTGGTGGTTGAATTCTTTTCTGTCTCAGTGCACCTGAAGAGTGTAACAGTCCTCCTACGCAGGCTCGCTGCGGCCCTGGCAGCTCATCTGAGCCATAGCAGCATGTTAGAAAGGGCACTGTGGTCTGGATGTGCTAACCCCATGCACACTAACATGGGCTTCTTAGCCTTGCTTCACCTTGCTGTGAATGATGTCCCAGCTCAAGACTTCAGCCTGAGGCTCGTCTCCCCTCATTCGTGTGGTCAGGGCTCTCTGGCTTTGTCCTAGGGAAGGGGTGCTTTTTCCTACAGGCAATAGGGCCCTGCTTCTGCCTGGTGGCCTGGCCTGGATTTGATTTCTTTATGGCCTTCTTCTGTTCTTGGCACCTGGGCTCTTTCATCCTCTTGGTTTGAAATCTCCCCTCCCTTTATCTCCATCCAGGCCAAAATAGAGAAAAAAACAGAGGCGGCTGCCACAGCTCGAAAGCCTGAACCTAATGCAGTCACTAAAACAGCTGGTCCCATTGCGAGTGCACAGAAATCGCCTGCTGGGAAAGTGAGTTTTATTTAGACTCACCTCTGGGAGGTAAAAAGATGGTAACATTTTTTTTCCAGCCTGAGTCACTTTCCCTTCTATTATACTTTTTTACTGTCTTTAACTGGCTTCACTTCTTTCCCATATTCCCAGCTGTTTGATGACTCACCAGAAAAGTTTTGTATAACTCCCTGAAAGCACATAGCTGGAAACCCATTAGCTCTTTTTTATTTGTGGGTGGAAGGGTACTAGGGATCAAACCCAAGGTCACTCTTACCAATAAGGTACATCCTCAGACCTTCTAAAAGAAGCGGGGTGGAGTGTCAGGCACCTGTAATCCCAGCGGTTGAGAGGCTGAGGCACGAAGATCATAGCAAGTTCAAGCCTGGCCTGGGCAATGTAGCAACTTAGTGAGGCCCTGTCTCAAAATAAGGATTGGGGATGCAGCTCGTGCAGAGGCCCTGGGTTCAGCCATTCATGGACTGGCAGATACACAGATGGACAGATAGGATCCAAGAGTGGATCGTTGCACCCTTCGCTGGTGGTGACCTGACCTGCAGCTGGAGCACATGCAGACCTGTGGTGTGCCCACAGCTCCTGCTAAGACACGGAAGCACCTGGAGCCCCCGTACAGCTGCTGCCTATGGCAATAGCTTTGTCTGTCCTGGTTTCTGTGTCACAAACCTGGATCCTTCTCTGGGTAGAAATCCCCTCAGCACAGGGAGTGCAGCAAAGGTGAGCAAAAGAAGCCCAAGGCCTCTGCTCCCCAGACGCAGCCCATCCCTAGGCTCCAGGCAGAGAAGTCTCAGCCAGCCAGCGGAACTCATGCGGCAGCTCTGGTCCCTTCAAGAGGCCTGTAGGTCGCAGGTCAGGCAGATCTCATTCCTCGTCACTGAAGATGGGACTAAGGTAGGAAGTGGCAAGGCAAGCAGCCAGGGCTGTGGGTTAGGGGTTCTTAGGGCAGCTTTCTGTATCCTGGGGGCGCTCTGCTGTCTGGAGGTTGCCTTATTTGGGAAGCATGAAGGAAGGTAGAACTGTTCCTTTCCTGGAAGGCCCCGGACAAACTCTGTTCCAGACCCTGAGAGCCAGGTCTGCTGGAGGCACTGGTGGGCAACACACAGTGCTTGTTCCAGCCCTGCCTACAGCTGTTCTCTGTGCACATGAAAGTGACAGGATACAGGACTAGGCATCTGGAGGGCTCTAGAAGGAAGGGATGTTGGACCTTCCCATCAAAAATTAGTTCTGTCGAGGCAGGTAACACATGGCCTGTATCCTGAATACTGAAGAGGCTGAGGCAGCAGGTTGGATGATAAGTCTGAGTCTAGCCTAGGAACTTATGAAGACTGAATCAGAAACAAAAGGGCCAGGAAGAGAGCTCAATGTTGGGCCGTGGGTTCAGTCCCCAGTACCACAAAAGGAACATATCTAGGTTGGGCATGACGGCACAACTATAATTCTACCACTTGGGAGGTAGAGGCAGGAAGACTGCCGCAAGTTCAAGGCCAGCCTGGGCTGCATAGTGAGACCCTGTCTCAAAAAATAATACATGTAACTCCAAACTTCTGTGGTCTCTTTCTGGAGCCCTGAGACAATTGGGCGAGGCATGGGGCAGCTGTGGGGCCTCCGCTCCCCTGCTGTCCAGCTTCTGTGTCCATTTGCACTTTCCTGTGGACAGCATCTCTTCCTTCCTGTCAGCATCGGCTTCTCTAAGCAGTCTGGCTACATCAACTCTAGTGCAGACTGACGAGCCTGTGCCCGGTTTGTGGGGCTGGCAGGCCAAGGTGGTAGAGTGGGCCTGTGGGCATTGGGGCCGGCTGCTGTCCAGGCCTGTGTGCCAAAGCCCAGCTCCCAGGCATTGTGAGGACCTTGCAGCCCCTGCTTGTGTCATCATGTTATTTGTTCATGTGTTCGTTTCCTTGCCTGCTCCTTCCAAGTCCTTTTCCTGTGCTTTCCCACACTTGTTCTGCCACAGGTGGGGACAGAGGGTTCAGCCTCTGTGTCACTGTGGTCATGTGCGGACTCCCTGCCTGCCCCGTGTCACCTCTAACCAGCCATCTCCCTTTGTGTTGTTTTTTTCTGTTCTCTAACATTCCAGGTCCAGATAGTCTCCAAAAAAGTGAGCTACAGCCATATTCAGTCCAAGTGTGGTTCCAAGGACAATATTAAGCATGTCCCTGGAGGTGGGAATGTAAGTATACACACCAGCACCTGAGGCACAGCCTCCTGGGGGACCCTAGGGACAAGGCCACCTCTTGCAGACTGGACCATGGGGCCAGGCTGTGGCTTTGGACAAGAGGCAGTCCAGCCAAGAGAGGGGAGGGCTGGGTGCTCGGCAGTGGTGGGCTTGTGTCCGTGAAGCCCCAAGACCACACCAGTGATGCCCTGTGAACTCTTCATACCCTGTGGGCAAGACACTTGGTCTGACCGCTACAGGCCTGTTGTCTTGCAGCTGTGGTGCTCCTTGGTGTGGCCCTCCTCCCAGTGTCCACTTCTCCCTGGTTCCGTCCTTGAGTCCTTGCATTACAAAGTCAGAGAAGTAATCATTTTCCTTCTGTCCCATCTCTGCTTTTCCCTTTTATCGATCATTCTTCCTCCTTCCTCTGTTCCATTCTTTCTCTTCCCACCTTCTTTTCCCTTTTTCCCCAATTCCCCTTTTTTTTCAGTCCCTTGATTAGCTAGGTGTGGTGACATGTACCTGTAATCCCAGGATTCTGAGAGGCTGAGAAGGAGGAACTCAAGTTTGAGCTCAGCCTGGGCAATTTAGCAGTTTAGTGAGACTCTCTTAATAGCCAGTGCATTTTCCACTTGTGTGTGAGATGGTGCCCAGGCCACTGCGGTCTGCAGAGCTGTACCAGAGACCTCCCCTGAGCCATCACATGGGGCCTGCCCTCGCTGCTTCTCTGTAGTCCCAGACGGCGAGCCTGTCAGGGCTCACAAGACACTGACCTTGAGTCCTCTCTTGGGTTCGTGGCCCTGGGAGGGATGGGAAGCCAAGGGTTCCTGGGAAATCTGCTCCCTGGCATGTGCAAACAGAGGCTGTTATGTGTGTGACTTGCAGGGTGCACAAGAGCTCTGAGCATGGTCGTTCGTGACCTGTCACCTTCTGCGATCTTACATGAATTCGTCACATGCGGATTCGGAATAGTGCCAGCCAGTGCTCAGACGTGCCCAGATTTGTCCAGCACAGCAGCTTCAGTGGCGAGGCTGGGTTACGATGTGGTGGCAGTTTGGCCTCTGTTCAGGCCTGTAGCAGTGCCTTTAAGTAGAGACTGATTGGCATGTGTGCCTAGTAGGCCTTCAGGGAGGTCATTGGCCAGGTGCCATACTGGCTGACACTAAGAAGGTGTCGTTTGAGGAGCAGGCATGGCTTTGCTAGCTGCAGGCTACACTTGGGAGTGGGCACTTGTGGCAGCTATGAAGAGGGTATAGCACGTGGCTCCCCAAAGCTGGAGCACAGGACAGCACACGGCTTGGGCACACACAAAGGGGAGAAAGTGGCTCTATCCACCAGTCTGGCTCCTACCTCACACAGAAGGAAGGAGCTCTGTCTCCGAGGAGGGTTCTTATTAAGGGACTGAGCTCAGGCTTTTAAAATATGTTCTGTTAGGAAAAAAATACTGAACTGGTACATCTTTTCCAGCTCTGTTCACTGTCTGCGAGACTAGTGTTGGGGGCTCTTTGTGTAGCACAGCACAGATACATCCCGCATCTCCTCAGGACACACAGACAGGAGCACAGATGAATATCTATTAGTAACATATTGTTTCCATCTTGAAACTGTACTCTAAGCTGGGGGTGGTGGTCCACACCTATAATCCCACTCTAGGGAGGCTGAGACAGGAGAATCATGAGTTCAAGACCACCCCGAACTACAAAGTGAGACCCTGTCTCAAAACAAACAAAACCAATCTGTACAAGTACTTTTCCATATTTTCTTCCCCCAGTACTAGGGACTGAACCCAGGGCCTTTGCGTTACATACCCAATCCTTTCTTATTTTGATACAGTGTCTTACCTAGATTGCTTAGGGTGGTCTCAAACTTGTGAACCTCCTGCCTCACCCTCACAGAGTGCTGGCGTTTACAGTTCTGTGCCACTGTGCCCATTTTTTGATGAGTTAACTTTTTTATTAATAAATTTTATTTTATCCCATTTCTCCCTCCCTCTTACAACCCTCACTTGAACTGTCTTTTGATTAGTGAGCTGTCCTAGAACCTGAATTCTGCTGACTGAATCCTCACGTTTTTATTTGTAGCATAACAGCTTTGTCTCCGTTTTCCTTATGTTGGTATGCATGTGTGCCTGTGTGTTATGTTGGTATGCATGTGTGCCTGTGTGTTATGTTGGTATGCATGTGTCCCTGTGTGTTGCTGCGGGGAGGAGGGACCCAGCGCCTCACACCTGCCAGGCAAGCTCTACCACTAAGCTGCACCCCAGCCCTTTATATTTTATTTTGAGACAGAATCTTCTAAGTTGCTCAGGGTAGTCTTGAACTTGGAATCCTACTGCCCAGTTGTCCTGAGCGAGTGGGATACAGGTATGCACCCTTGCCTGCTGAAGTGGATGTTTACATGTTTTCCTCAATTTGCCGTGACTCTTCAGCTCATGGATTTTTCCCTCAGGCAGCCCGGGGCTGTCATGCTCATGATTCTCCTTGATCTGCAGGCTCAGGTGCACCGAGACACGACTCTCGTCCTGGTGCTGTACCTGGGTTGGCCTGATTACATCTGTTAAGCAAAACTTCCCTCATGATTCTCCCAGCAGAACAGTACAGGCTGAGCTCAAACACACAATCCTTTCACGCCGTCCTTCCAAGAGCCGGCGTTACTGGCGTGTGTCACTGCATCTAGGTTTTGAAGGACAAGCAGAAGACAAACGGAGCCCCCAAGGGCAGACCCCCACCAAAGGCTGTGTGGGTCTGCACCTTGCATCGGAGAAGCAGCCAGCAAGCCCCCTTCTGAGTGGCTGTGAGGCCTGAAGAGGTCACGAGAGGTCACCCAAGGCGGGAAGTACACTGACGACAATCTATTGGTGGTGCATACCTGTGATCCCAGCACTGGGGAGACCATGGCAGGAGGAGATTCGAGGCCCTCCTGAGCAACTGACCAAGACCCTGCTATGAAATAAAACTCAAAAGGGCTGGGGGGGACAGTCCTTCCCCAAGGGAGGAATCCAAATCACTGAAATCATCCTCATTGCTGTGTTGGTACAAATGAAAGATCTCCATGTTCGATATGAGCAATAAGACTGATTGATATGGAATGATCATTCTGTACCCTCCTTTCATTTCCAGCCCTCGCGACGCTGGTGACTGCATAAACTCAGTGGGAGTGCATGGTTATACGTGTCACCGAGCATCCGAGGGAAGGACCGTGCGTGGTGCTACAACTTACACACTGGCCTTTGGGAGGCCGAGGCGGAAGTGTTACAGTTTGAGCCTACCCTGGACAACTTCATGACTTAGATTGTCTCAAAATTAAAAAAAAAAGTAAAAGCCTGAAGATGTGGCTCCTAGTTCAATCCCAATACCACTGCCGCCGCCATTCCACACCACCAAAAAACTGAAAGAAGGGCTGGGGATCTAGCTCAGTTGTTCCGGCACCTCCCTAGCAAGTGTAGGTCTCTGGTTCGATCCCGGTAACCACATACAACAATACCAGTGTGGTGACTAATGTTCACCAGCAGTCAGTACCACATTCCACAGTGCCGGGCATGGTGGCTCACGCCTGTCATCCCAGCACTCAGGAGGCAGAGGCAGGAGGATTGCTGAGTTCCAAGCTTGCCTGAGCTGCACAGTGACCTCAGGGGCCAGCCTGGACTACAAAGGGAGACCCTGTCTCAAAAAAAAAAACCTGAAAGGAAGGAAATCAATGGGCCGAGAAGTTACTCGAGGTGACCTGTGGGCAGGCAGCAGTTGATGAGATCTGAAAGCCAGCGGAGCTGTGTGCAGGGTCCGTGGATGCACTTGTGTGGGAAGTAGGGCTTTGCTTTGCCTAGAGCTGAGGCAGAGGTGAGAGACAGGGCCAGGATGGGCCAGTGGCTCTTCTGCTGGTGATGACCCTGGACTTGAGCTGACTGAAGTGGGGGCTTTGAAGAGGGTGAAAGGAAGAGAAGGTCCAGAGAAGGTGGCAAAGGCAGCATGGGTTTGACCTCTGTCTTCCCTTCTGTGCGAGACACCAAGAGCTCTTGGTCCTCTGCAGGTCCAGATCCAGAACAAGAAGGTGGACATCTCCAAGGTCTCCTCCAAGTGTGGCTCCAAGGCGAACATCAAGCACAAGCCTGGTAAGGGTGGCTCCATGGAGATGGAGCTTCTTCCCTGTGGGTGGGGTCTGCAGCACTTCCACAAAGGCAGCCCTTCTCTTCTTTCTTATAGTACTGGATACTGAACCAGGGATTTCTGACTGAGCTGCATTCCCAGCTTGTTTTTAAGATTTGAGGCAGTTGGGTTAGAGATTTAGCTTAGTGGTTTTAGCGCCTGCCTAGCAAGTGCAAGGTCCCTGGTTCGATCCCTGGTAACCACAAACAACAGTGGTGACTCAAACCCACCAGCAGTCAGTACCACACACCACAGTGCTGGGCGTGGTGGCTCACGCCTGTCATTCCAGCACTCAGGAGGCAGAGGCAGGAGGATTGCTGAGTTTAAGGCTTGCCTGGGCTACACAATGAGCTCAGGGCCAGCCTGAACTACAAAGCAAGACCCTGTCTCAAAAAAAAAAAAAGAAGAATTGAGACAGTGTTATTAAGTTAGCCAGACAGGGCTTGAACATGCAGTCTTCCTGCTTTAGCCTTCCAGAGGCTGGGTTCCCAGGCCTGGCAAGTACGGGCCTGTTCTGACAAGCGTGCTTATGGGGCTACCTCATCTGAGCTCCTCATTTCTAGACAGGCACAAAGTCCTAGCGGAGCCTTGAACCCCATGCTCACCCCTGGCCGCCATCCGTGACCAAGTCCTCTGTTGCAGGTGGAGGAGACGTCAAGATTGAAAGCCAGAAACTGAACTTCAAGGAGAAGGCCCAGGCAAAGGTGGGATCCCTGGATAACGTGGGCCACCTGCCTGCAGGAGGCGCCGTGAAGGTAGCGAGTGGGTCACCAGGGCCACAGCAGGGTGAGGGGAGGGGCTGTGGACAGCACACTGGGCTCAGGGCCCCACAGTAGCTGCGCCTGCCTCAGCGCGAGGAGTGGGGATGTGTATGATGAGTCAGGACAGGTCAGGAGGAGAGGGTTTGCTCTGTCAGTTGGCACCGTCCCTCAGTCTCCAGAAGCCATCTGTCACCACGTCATTGCTGTTTCCCATTGTCCACCATCAATGGGGAGGCAGGAGAGGTGGGGAGCCCGCCCCTCCCCCACAGGCTGCTGCATCCTGGCAGCTGCTCCTTGTCCCAGAGTCTCACCAGGCGGAGTCTCACCAGGCGGCTGGGCTTCCTCCTCCCTCTCTCCCCACTCTCCCTTCCTCTCTCCACAGTGCTGTGAGCCACTCTGTGTGCCAAGGTGCTGTCTGTTCTTTGTTCCATCTCACGGCAGCTGGTGGGCCATGGGGCAGTGTCATGTGTGTGAAGGCGACAGGAACTGCCGCTCGCCTCGCACTGACTATCCTGGGCTCAGGTTGTAGCTACTACACCTGGTGCCCTTCTCTGTAGGACGCTGCCTGGGGTCCGTCTTAGCAAGCCCTGGGCAAGGATGTGCGGACCCAGCAGCACGGGCCTCCTCGGACCCAGGCCTTGTGTGCTTCCTTGTTTGTTTTCAGACAAGTCTCACTGCTTTGCCCAGACTGTACTTGCACCTGAGTCCTCTGCCTCAGCCTCCTAGACTGCACCAAGTCTTGTCTCCTCTTTATTCACCTATGTCCATCGCTTTCGTTTTGTTTGGTTTTTGAGACAGGCTCTCACTTTTTTTGTGAGATAGGGTCTCGCTTTGTAGTTCAGGCTGGCCCTGAGCTCACTATGTAGCCCAGGCAAGCCTCAAACTCAGCAATCCTCCTGCCTCTGCCTCCCGAGTGCTGGGATTACAGGCCTGAGCCAATCACGGCCAGCACTGTGGTATGTGGTATGTGGTATTGATGGCTGGTGGGCATGTCACCACGCCCAGCATTGTATGTGGTTACCGGGATCAAACTCAGGACCTTGCGCTTGCGAGGCAGGCGTCGGAACCACTGAGCTAACCCTCTGGCCCCAGACTCTTACTTTTTGAGACCAGGCTGGCCCTGAGCCTACCAGGTAGCCCAGGCTGGCCCCAAACTTGAGTGATCCCTTTGCCTCAGCTTCCCAACTGCTGGGATTACAGGCGTGCGCCGCCTGTCCCTTTCTGGTATTATCTTCCTAACACACAGGCCTGTGTCTTTCACCCTTGTGCTTAAAGCCCACAGAGGACTGTCCGTGTGGCCCTCAGCCCCCACTTCCGTTTGCTCTTCTTTGCCTCCACACGGAGCCTTCCCTGTCCCTGGAGCCTCCAAGTCCCAGGTCTCCCTGGCTCTCGCCTTCTTGCACATTTCCGGCCTTGTCCCTGGGCCCGGGGTGCTGCCGGGCGCACAGGAGCCACACGTTGGTGGGAAGCACCCCGAAGCAGCCAGGCGCTGAGCACGGCGCTGAGTGTGTGGTGCAGGTTGGCTCACACTGTGTCACTGCCCAGCTCCTCCGGGGCCTGATAGTTTGTCCTTGGATGCCAGGGAGGGGAGGGCATCCCAAGGCAGAGGGCGGGCAGGGGCTGGGACCGTGCCTGCGTGTGATACCTCCGCCATCACCACCCCCATCCCACTCCCTCCTCACTGACCCCCCTGTCTCCATGTTTCATTGTAGACTGAGGGCGGTGGCAGCGAGGCCCCTCCGTGTCCAGGCCTCCCTGCTGGGGAGGAGCCGGCCGGCTCTGAGGCCGCGCCCGACGCTGGCGCCCCCGCTCCAGCCGGTGGCCTCAGTGGCCTCACCACCCCATCAGGGGGTGGTGACCAAAGGGAGGCCCAGACCTTGGACAGCCAGATCCAGGAGACAAGTAAGTGGCCGGGCTCGGCCTGAGGGCCAGCCAGGGGCCCTGCCACTGGCCGGAAATTGAACTCCTTTGTTTTGGACTAGAGCGTGGCCTGAATTTTAACAAAGTCACCTTTTATTTTCCAGGCATCTAATGATGACATTCTGGTCTCGTCTTCCGTCTCCCCGTACCCCCTCTTGTCTCCCCCTGTCCATCTCCCTCCCCTCCTCCCGTGTCCCTGCAGATTGAGACCTACAGGCTGACGTTCCGGGCAAACGCCAGGGCCCGCACCGACCACGGGGCTGACATTGTCTCCCGCCCCCCCCACTTCCCTGGCTCCCGTGCCCTTGGCTCCCTCTCCCGGGCTGCCCACTAGACCTGTGAGTGCCCACGCGGGCGCCAGCAGCCCTGCTAGGCCCCTCCCCTGGCTCTGGGCAGCAGCAGGCCCGGGCCTGCTTTGCTCCTGTCCTGTCGCTGGCCACTGCCCCACTGCGGGGTAGGCAAGGGAGTGGGGGTCTCGTGGGGTCTAGAGGGAGGAACTGGATTCCTACCTCCATCGTTTGGTTTTTTTGGACCAAACCGAAAAGAAACTGACATCCCTCCCTCCTCCCCGGCCGACGTGCAGGGACGAGGGCGGTTCCCGGTGGTGACCCTGTGTGAGCGGTGCCCCGGAGCCCACTAACCTCCACCTCACCCCGCAACCCCAGGGAGGCACCCACCGTGCCGGCGGCGCTGCCCTCCCGCCCCACCTTAGTTAGGGCCGTGCTGCACACGCTGCTCACCGAGCCGCCTAGCCGCTGTCACGCTCTTCTCCTCTCGTCTCCCCAGTAACCTCTCGCCAGTGGGATAGTTGTGCAGGTTTGAAGCGACGTCTAAGCGAGGGTCTCAGCAGGTGCGAAGGGCGTGGGGAGGAGATGCCAGACCTCCACCAGGAGGAAGGGCTGTCGGTGCTGCCCTGCGAGGGGCAGCATGGGCTCTGGGTGCTGCGGCAAGGACGCGAGATGTGGGGTGGCAGCCTGGTTGGCGTGGGTTGGATGTGTTGGCGTTTTTGTGTGTGCTGCTTTTCTTTCTAACCAAGAGGCTGGGTTTGGCATCTGTCTGTCTCGTTCCCTGGGATTGGGTGGTCACCGTGTGGTGCGAGGCCAGGAGAGGGATGTGGGGTCAAAATCCTGCAGCCTGAGCTGCTGCCTTGGGACGCCCAAGGCCTCTTCTGGAAGACCCTGAGGTTTCCTGAGTCATGTGGACAATGGGAAATCAGGTCTGGAATTTGGAAAGTGAAGCATGAGATGGGGGCCACCACTTCCTTCTGACCGAGAGGAGGGGCCAGCCCACACGCCAAGCCACAGTGAAATCCTGGGGACAGTATAGACACAAAGATTCTTATTGCACTTGTATTTTTTGTATTAAAGTTTGCATGGTTTCTAATAAAGGATTAAAACGTAAACTTGTAGTGAAGTAGCCTGGGAGCTTCCAAGGGCTTCTCCACAGGGGCATTTCCTGCTGCGCAGACTTGCCCAGGAGGCAGCCATTGGCCTGGATGTCACTCTGGCCCTCCTTGGCACCTCCATCTTAGGGTCCCTATGCTGAGGGAGGGCGCCCTGCCCGGGGCAGTCATTTCCTTGGGAAGGCACCTCCTGGACCAGCCGGGCTACCATGTTCATTGTCTGCTGTGCCGGCGACAGGGCACCGGAGTTAAGCAGCAGAGGGGGACTGAGCTAGTGACACACTGGGTTTGATGCTGGGGCCACCAGCCACCGGGATGCTGAAGTGGATGACAGGCCGCGTCCCCCTAGGCCAGGGTTGGGGAAGGGAAGGTAGCCGAGGTGGAGAGCTTTCTCGAGCGGGGCTGCCCGGTCGGTTCCCGTAAGTGTCCTGCGAGCCGGAAGACCTGCGAAGGCCAGCCTGACGGATGGGGACCACCGGCCCCTGCGTGACGCACACGACCTCGCGGCCTCTTGGGGCTGGGACTCTGTACTTCCCACCCTGCTGTGCTTCAGCCGTCACCCATGTCTGTGATCCTGTTGTACTGATTTCGAGTTAATAAAGCTGCCCGATGTTCCACCCCCGGCCGGGTATAGCCTCTGTCTGTCCCTCCCCTTGCACGTCGTCTGGAGGTCACCACCCTGGGCTGGCAAGGAGCCGCTCGGAGCTGCTGGGCTACGGGGCCAGCGACAGGTCCCTACGCTACGGGCGCGGTGGAGGTGGAGGTTCCACAGCACCGCCGCCTGAGAGAGGTGCCCCTAGTGGAGAGCGATGCTCACAAGGGATAAATAGAACTTTATTTTAAATAAACATTTGCACTCTGTACACAGCCCCAGCGGAAGAGGGGCTCAGTCGTCCGCCGTCTTGCGCACGTCAAAGCTGCCACAGGGTCCTCGCAGTAGCTCTGCCACCAGTGCAAGCAGCTGCCCGTGCTCCTGCTGCACGTTGGGCGGAAGTGCAGCCAGCTCGCTGCGCAGGCTACGCTCCACCATGCGGCCCAGGGCCCGGCGCAGCTCCCTCAGCAGCCGCACGGTCCGAGAATCCCCCTCCAGCCGCAGCAGGTCACTGTCACTCAGGGAGACGGTGGCGCGGCGCCCATCATCTGGGGGAGGGGCAAGACGTCAGTGAGACGAGGCAAGGCCAGGCCCGAGGACTCGTGCAAGGGGCACGGGGTAGGGCACCCACCCCGGATGTGGATGTCCCCGTCGGTCAGCAGAAGCACGGCCAGCGGGTGCACCTGGGAGGAGTCCCGCACGAAGACGCTGCCGTTGGACTTGACGGCCATGAAGTACGTGAGCCAGCGGCTCCGTAACCGCGTGGCCTCCCTAGGGAAGGGACACGCCGCTCAGTGAGGCCGCCCGCGGCCCTCCCCCACGCAGTCCGGTCCTGCCCGTCCCCCACCTGTTAATGGTCGACTTGTGCAGCAGTATGTTGCCGGATTTGGTCCTGTAGGTGACGCTGTTGGGCTTGAACTTCCCCTGCCGGGTCACCTTGCCCTGCCTCACCTGCGGGGATGCAGGGGATGAGTGGGGGCGGGGGGGGGGCTGGCGTCACTTGCTTCCCGCGGGGCGCACCTGGATGAGGTTGGGGTAGAGCCCGGCCATGAGCACGCCCTTCACCAGCTCCTCCTCCTCGCTGTACTCGTTGCACTGGGCCGAGGGCAGCGTGCAGTCCGAGGGCTTTCCCACCAGGAACGCCTCGTAGATGTTCTCCGAGAACTGCTTGATGAGCCCTGGGGAGGGGCCGCGCGGGCCTGCAGGTGAGCGGGGGCGGGGCGGGGCGGCGGGGGCGGGGCCGGGTGGGGGCGGGGCTGACCGTGGATGAAGCGCAGGCTGGGCGCGTACAGCAGGTTCTCCTCCAGGTAGTTCTCCCGCGACGCGCGGTCCTGCCAGCGCAGCACCTCCTCCCAGCCGGCCACGGCGCGCACGAAGGCCAGGTGGTCACTGCCACTGTCGTGGCTCAGCAGTGCCTTCACCTGGGGGGAGGCGACACTGAGGTCCCAGCGGGCCCAGACTCCTTCCGTGGGCAGCGGGCGGGCAGGAAGAGACTGGCTCTGACCTTGTCCACCTCCGCCCGGTTCTGCAGGCTGCTGCTGAAAGGGTCCCGGGTGAGGCAGGAGACCACCACTAGCAGCGGGTGCAGGCAGCGGAAGATGGCAGCGAGCACGATGGCCTTGGCCAGCCGGGGGTCCGTGGAGATGTGGGCCAGGCGCTGGCCCAGGGTGGTCAGGTACTCACGCTGGTCCAGCACCCCTGCAGGGCAGGGGTCTAGCCGTCAGCCCCTGCCCAGCACCTCCAGCGCCCACCGGCCTGGCCCAACAGCCCCACGCACCGATCTCCTGGAGCAAGATCACGGCCTCGTCCACCGCCTTGATGTTGGGGCTGTCCACAGCCTTGGAGAGGAACTCCACTGCCTGCAAGGTCAAGCGGCCGTGAGCTGCATGCCACCGGCCCCGGCCCGCCCCGCCCACCACCTCTGCCGCACCGTCTTTTCGGGCATATGGATCTTGGCCTGCAACACCAGGTTCTCCAGGGGCGTGCGCAGGATCTCGGGCACTTGGAAGGGGGCCATCTTCTCCAGCCGGCTCCGCGGAAATAAGTGGTAGGCGAAGCCTGATTGGCAGCGGCCCGCCCGGCCTCGGCGCTGGATAACGTTCGCTCTCGACACCCACACGGTCTCCAGGCAGGACACCTGAGGGGGCAGGTGGTAGCGAACACGGCAGCTTCTGAGCGCTCTCCCACTCTTCGAGCCCTCAGCAGTTCCCCGGAGGGTCAGACCCCGGCGTGACCTCCACGCAGCCCAGGGCGAAGGCAGAAGAGAGGCGCCACCTTGGTCTTGAGGTCGTAGCGCTCCTCCTTGTGCAGACCGCTGTCCACAACGTGCACGATGTCATTGACCGTGATGGAGGTCTCCGCGATGTTCGTGGCCAGGACGATCTTCCGCACCCCGACCGGAGGCTGCTGGAATATGGCCTTCTGGTCCATCATGGGGATGTTGGAGTGCACTGTGCGGCAGGAAGGTACATGCTGGGGCCGGGCACTGCTCCTGCTGGCCCGCCCCAGGAGGGTCCATGCCCCTCCCCAACGAAACCACGAGACGCACGTGAAGAGTGGTGCAACTGCTCAGAACCCTGTGCCCTCCAAGCCCCAGCGGGCCCGGTCCCCCCGCTTCTAGCACTCACCTGGCAGGATGAGGTACTTGCTCTCGTGTATGCCCAGGGCCTCCTGCAGGCGCTGCTGCACGCCCTTGATCTCCTGCCACCCGGGCAGGAAGCACAGGATCCCACCTGCAAAGGGCCTGCATCCATGAGCCGGCTGCTCTGGCCGGCGGGCAGTGGCTAGCGGGCACCAGGGTAGGCAGGGCCAAGCAGGGGCAGAAGCACCCACCTGGTTCTCCATGGGCATCAATGTGCAGAACCAGATCCGTCACGAGATCCAAATCCAGTGCACACTCGTCCTCAGACTGGGACAGGAAGAGAGGCTGCGGTTACGGCCCAGGGAAGGGTGGGGCGCGGGACATACCAGAGCCACGTGACATGTCCACTCCAACCCTCACGTGCTCGCCATGTGGCCACCACTGTTCCTGTCTCCATCGGGGGAACTGTGGCTTCGGGGAGGGAGAGCGTGCCTCAGGTCACCAGCCACATGCACAGGGAGGGAAATCCAGAGCGTAGCCCGGAGCCGCTGAGGGTGGGAGCCCTCACCTCGTGGTGCCGGTGTCGGTGTGGATACTGGTGTTTGCCCAGCTTGGCCAGGATGTCCTCCAGGTAGTGCTCCTTGACAGGGTACATGAAGCCAGGCACCTTGATGACAGGGCAGCCACCAAAGTAGCGGGAGAAGCGCTCATTGTCACCCGTGGCGCTCATGAGCACCAGCCGCAGGGCGGGGTTGAGCCGCTGCAGGCCCTTGAGCAGGATGAGCAGGAAGTCCGTGTTCACGTCGCGCTCGTGGACCTCGTCCACGATGACATGGCTCACGCCCTCCAGGCTTGGGTTGCTCTGCAGCTTGCGCAGCAGGATGCCCACCGTGCAGAAGAGCAGTGCTCCGCCCCGTGCCGGAGGCTTGCTCTCCAGACGCACCTGGAAACCCACATTCCGGCGCAAGGAGGGGCCCAGTTCATGGCTGACCCGCTGCGCCACGGACACAGCGGAGATGCGGCGAGGCTGTGTGATGATCACATTGCAGCAGGCCCCGCGGCCCTCGGTCACATAGCGCTCCAGCAGCAGCTGGGGGATGCGCGTTGTCTTCCCACAGCCCGTGTCCCCAGAAATGACCACCACGGGATGCTGCTCGATGGCATTGAGGATGGTGTCCCGGTGCGGGTCCACGGGGAGCTGGGGTGACTCCTGCCAGAGGGGCCCCCGTCGCCGCCACAGCTCCAGCAGGCTCTGGCTCAGGCGCACTTCCTCAGCTTCAGTCAGGGGCATGAAGGGCTTGCCAGTGATGGGGTCGCTCAGGGGCCCTGCGTCCTTGCCCAGGGGCAGGATGTCCTCACTCTGCAGCCTGAGCTCAGGTGCGAGCCACGAACCTTCCACGGGGTACTAGGAAACAAGGAGGCAAGACAAGTGGCGACAGGGAAATACAATCTCCCTCCACTAGGGGACTCCCTGGCTTAGGTGCTGGGGCCCAACCCAAGGGCAAAGGACAGACCACCCAGGACGCTCACGTGGTTCAGGAAGGTCTCTATCTTGCGGAGGATGGGCTCTGGCACCTGGATGGTGCATGGCCGGCGCTGGGTCTCCCCCAGCTCCCGCAAGGAGGCCAAGTTGTACATGGCATGGGTGAGTGGCTCGTTGTTCCTGTCCACCAGGCCCAGGCTCTGCAGAAGGGACACAGAGGCTTCAGGCTGCGCTCCCGGCCCACACAGGTTGGGAGCACATGGGAGACACGGGGCAAAGTGATCTCTTTTCCAAGACACTTCAATTATTTGCTGAAAACCACACTGGGTAATTAGGAACCAGGAAAAGAAGAGTCTCCACAAAATGACTTAAGCCACCAAGCTAAAGTAATTCAAGTACCAAACTAGACATGTCCCAGGAGAGCAGCCCTGGTCCAGATCTGGCAAGGTGCTGAGGACAAGCCTGTCCCCCAATGCAGGGGTCTCACACAGGACTCCAAGAGCCCTCAACAATACCTGATGGCCCCATGCACCCCACCCCTGGTCTCCAGGCCCTATTCCTATCCATGGGCCCATCCCAGACGTACACAGAACTTCCCAAAAGGCTATAACTTAAAGAGTCTTTAAAGGGAAGCACTATCTTGTGACCCTGCACACCCAGAGCCACCTCACAAGAGCCTTGAGGAACAAAAGCAGTCCCACAGGCAACGAGCCTCTGGCCTCGCCCAGGCGGGGGCTGCACTCACAGCCTCCAGTGAGCTGAGCAGCCTTCCGGCTCCCCATCCCCACGGCAGCTGCCGGAGCCAGTCCTCCGCCAGCACACAGTGGCCTCTGCCCTCTCCCCCCTGCCGGATCGCCTCTCACCTCATTGCGGTCTGTCCGCACTGTGCTTCCCAGAGCCCGGCTTGCTCCGCACTAAAACCTGCAACCACGATCCTGACTGCTCCGGCACAGCGAGGTGCCCCACTGTGGCATCACAGACCCCAAAGCTATTTCAAGGAACCGCCGCACTGCCAGCACTACGATGCTTCCATCTCACGGCTTCATCCCATGATCACCAGCCCCGGGCTCTTACGAACCCGAGACTGCCCTTGTAGCTTTATGCCACTCAGCAGGTCCCTTTCCAGCTCCACTCTGGTCCAGCCAGGCATGGGAGGCTGTGACTGCAGGCCCAGAAGTGTCAGGAGCCTCGGGGAGTCGTGGAAACAGCAGCTCGGGCCTCTGAGCAAGGCCGGGATGCTGGGTGTTTGTATCCCGAGGACCAAGGCTGGTATGGCTGTGTCACTATGCACCGGTGGCCCAGCATGGGATGCTCTTGGACTCACCTTCAGTTTCTTACAGGCCAAAGCAGCTGCCTTATTCTCAGCCTCTGCTTTGCGGCGCCCTTTGGCGACAAATGTCATGGGACAGGGCCAGAGGAGCGTGAGCGTAGACAGTTTGGTCTTGGTCCCCACAGTGTGGAACTGCATGAGGTTCTACATGGAAAGAAGCCAAAGTCACAGAAATGGAATGAAAGGAGAGCTGCGATGTGCTTGGGATACCAAGGTGCCCGGAGAGAGAGTTAACCACGGTCTCAGGAGGGGCGAGGCCCGGGCAGGAAGCAGACCCAGCAGGCCAAGCACCCTCTCCTGCTGCACCTCAGCCACCCCAGCAGAAAGGGGTATCCAGGCTATGCCAGCCCATCCCTGCCTGTGGTCTTCAGCACGTTCAGGGCAGATGTAGAAGAAACTGGTGCATTCTCAGACCAAAACGCCTTGCATGTACACAAAAGTCCTGCTCAGCCCGAGCCCCCTGCCATGGCAGCAACGATCAAATAATCAAGTTCACACCTCACCAAGCAGCTACCACGCCTGATCCCTCCACTCCCAGTCTACCCGGGACTGACTCTGGTCTCCCACTTCTCATACCCAGCTTAGCCTTCATGCTGAGATGTATTCTCAGCCCTTTCAGTGAGCTGCTAGGCTGCCCAGGCTGGCTGATCCTCCTGGCTCAGCCTCCCAGAACACAGTTGAGTGTGTACCACTGCAGCGCACTTCCTGCTTTTACTTCCCATCTCTCCCTGCTGCTTCACTTTCCTGCCTCTGTCCCCAGGCACCCTTCGTCTCCCGCCTCAGGGGAAGCAGACAAGCGAGCTGCCCACGCACACACTTCCAGGAGGCCCGGCTCACCTTGGCTGTGGAGGAGGACGTCGCGATCTGAATCACTTTGGCCAGAAGGTTCTTGGGAAGCGGAAACTGAGTCAGGGCCCTCACAGCACTGTCATCATCTGTCATTTCAAAGGAACCCCCTCTGGGAGGACCAAGAGGTCAGGTGAAAAGGGCTGCTTTTCTCCTGCGCCGGCTTCCCCTGAGGCTCCAGACCTGGGGCTGGGCCACGTGAGGGAGCAGGGGACAGATGGGGCAAGCAGAGCGGAGGGAAAGGGTAGGCAGAGGGGTGCTGAGGGAGCCCAGCCACAGCTGGGAACTACGGCGGTCCCCAGAGACTGGCAGACACACATGAGGAACACGCCACACAGACCAGAAACTCAGTCTCTGGGAAATACCCGCCCATCCTCACAGAGGTGGGCAGCTTCCCCGCCATACCTGGAATCCCGGAGGGGCGTATGGGAATCCTGCTGTGTCATAGACAGGAATTCTGTCACATCAATGGTCCCCTCTTCCAGCTCTTCCTCCTCATCCTCCTCCTCCTCCCGGCCTAAGGAGCGGGACAGGCCCCCAGGTCCCCCTGGCCGTATGCTCTCAGGGTTCAGCGGCCGCCAGGATGTGGCAGGCATGGTCGGTTCTGGCCGCCACCAGCTGTCAGCCGGAGAGCCAAAGCGATCTGCTAGCACTCGGTACTTGGCCGCATCAAACAGTTCATTCCGGGGACCCAGCAGCCCCCAGCCCTGGGGGAAAAGGGACACTATGAGGATTGGCCCATCTACAAGCTCAGTTGGTCTTGTCCAGGGCCAGCTGCACCTTAAGTCTTTTTTTTTTTTTTTTGGCAATACTGGGGATCAAACCCTTGAGCATCCAAGGTTGGTGTGGTTGGTGTGGTACTACTTGAGCTAAATGCCCAGCACCTTAAGTCTTCTTTCATTCTCGCACTCCAGGCTAGAAATGGTCACAAAGAGCATAAACATACCTCAACAAGGTAAAGCCCCACATCTATTGACCCAAAGATAGGAAACAAAGCCTACAGGGCCAGGATGAAGAGGACAGACTCATGCAGTGATCTAGAAACTTCAGTGAGTGAAGTTCACCCCATCAAGCAGGAACAACTTCAGACACAGAATTGGAGGTGGAAATATGCTCAACAGAAAGGACAAGGATTTTTTTGTGTGTGTGAGACAGGGTCTCGCTTTGTAGTTCAGGCTGACCCTGAGGTTACTATGTAGCCCAGGCAAGCCTCGAACTCAGCAATCCTGCCTCTCGAGTGCTGGCACTATAGGCATGAGTCACCACACCAGGCATTGTGGTGTGCGGTACTGATTGGTGGTGGGCCTGAGTCACCATGCCTGGTATGGTTGTATGTGGTTACCAGGGATTGAACCAGGGACCTTGCACTTGCTAGGCAGGCAGCAGAACCACTGAACTAAATCCGTGGCCCAAAACAAGTTTTTTGGTTTTTTTTTGGCAGTATCGGAGGTCAAACTCGGGCCCTTCTGATTCCAAGGTAGGCGCGGTACCACTTGAGCTAAATCCCTGGCCCTTTAGGACAAGTATTTTTAAAGCCATTTAGAATACAAAAATATCCACTAAAAGTTGAAGGATACAGAATCAACATACAAAACAAATACATTTGTCTTTGTTTCAATTACAGTTTGACAAAGAAATCAAGAAAATCCCATTTATAATAGCATCAAAAACATAAGGATGGGGCCGGGCGTGGTGGCTCATGCTTGTAATCCTAGCACTCGGGAGGCAGAGGCAGGAGGATTGCTGAGTTCAAGGCTTGCCTGGGCTCCATAGTGAGC
>PVIC010004868.1:0-17652 GCA_004025085.1 Thryonomys swinderianus | reverse complement strand
ATAAATATCTGGTGCCTGCCTGGAAAGTACAAGGTCCTGAGTTCAATCCCCGTAACCACATACCACAATGCTGGATGTGCTGGCTCAGGCCCATAATCCCAGCAATCAGTGCCACACACCACAGTGCCGGGCAAGATAGCTCACACCTGTAATCCCAGTACTCTGGAGGCGGATACAGGAGGATTGGTGTGAGTTCGAGGCTTGCCTGGGCTACATAGTGAGCTCAGGGCCAGCCCGAACTACAAAGCGAGACCCTGTCTCAAAAAACAACAACAACAACAACAACAAAAGATGTGTTATATGCAGTATACCAGCTCCCCACAAGGAATTAGTCATATACTCCAAATATGAGCTAGTTAATAATTGAAAAAAATAACTACAAATGAATCTAACCCAAGGGAGTAAAAGATCTATATGATGAAAAGTATAAGATGATGAAAGAAATTGAAAAAGACACAAAGAGGAAGCTATTTATGAACTACAAAAATCAGTATTGTAAAAATGTCCATACTCCCTAAAGCTATATATACTCTCAATGTAATTCCTATCAAAATTCCAATGGCATTTTCCAAAGAAATAGAAATACCACTGCTAACTCAGAAAGTCAAGGAAGGTGGTCACAAGTTTGAAACCAAACTGGGCCACTTAAGATTAAAAAAGGGCCAAAGCACATCTGTATTCAGCACTCTAAGACAGGTTGTCTGTCAATTCCTGCTCAGCCTAAGCAACTCAGTGACTCAACAGGGATACAGCTCAGTATGAAGGCCCTGGGTCCAATCCCAAATGGGAGCAGGAGTGAGGAATGGTGGTACACACCTGTGATCCCACCACTTAAGACTTAATGCAGAAGGCTCACATGCTCAGGGCCAGACTGCCTTATATAATGACACCCCATCTCCAAAAAAGAAAGAAAAAAATTCCTGGTGGATCAAAACGTCCTGGGTTGAGACCACTGCACAAGACACTTTTTTTTTTTTTTTTTTTTTGGAGACAGGGTCTCGCTTTGTCATTCAGGCTGGCCCTGAGCTCCCTGTGTAGCCCAGGCAAGCCTCGAACTCAGCAATCTGCCTGTCTCTGCCTCCTGAGTGCTGTGATGACAGTTGTGAGCCACCACACCCAGCTGCACAAGACACATTTTGAAACACAAAACATAAAAGAGGTAGGTTGAGCCTAAGATCCCGGACCAGAAATGGAGAAGAAACATTTCAGAGGATGGGAGAGGAAGAGAAGAGAAAGTATGACCTAGAGGGGAAGAGGAAGCCGGGTCTCCAGGCAAAGCCAGAACCATAGCACTGAAGTCGGTGAGGCCAAGGAAAGGCTGACCAAGTCTAGCAGTGCCCTGTGCCAGTCACGTGGCAGTCGCCCAGTGACCCCAGCTAATGTCACACACTGTGGGTACTTGAGGGTAACAGAGACCAGAGATGACACCGGAATAGAGAAAAGGTAAACCACAAGCACAGGGACGATTTGGACTAGAAGCACAGCCAAGGGAAGCAATCAGAATACAGGAAATTTGAGACCTAGGAGAAATCCCAACAGATGAAAAAATTCACCATCAAGATGGAAGAGGGACGGAGAAGCAACCCAGAGAGAGCAGACAGTGAAAAGATGCAGGTGGTGCAGGGCCCAAGGTGGGAGATAGGACTAGGGACCCCCACTTCTGACAGACAAGGAGCCGGTCACACAGGAGCAGCGGAGGGAACACCAGCGCTAGGCTTTGTTCTTGCTAGGGTGGAGATGCGGACCTCAGAAACCACAGAAGAGTTGAGGCTGTCACAGCCACTAAGGAACAAGCACAGCAATACCATGCTTCCACAGCAGGAGGAACCATGCTATGGGTGAGACCCCTGTGAGAGGAGGAAAGCAGAGATCAAATTGGAAAGATGGCCACCATGCTTAATAGAGGGTTTCCACGAAACAGTACACTGCAGGCTCAAAACCAGAGAGTAGACAACCACTTTGTGACAGCAGAGGAGGAGAAAGAAAAAGGGAGAAAGAAACCTTGAAAAAGAAAAAGTCAATTCTCTGATGGCTGAAAAAGAACCAAGAGGTGGAAAGGCTCCAGACATGTAGACAGCTGAGCACTGTGTCAACCCAACCAAGATGTCCCGGGAACCAGAAAAGCTCCCAGAACTGCCCTGAGGGAGAGTTACCTTGAACAGCTGGCAGGCCGCAGCTGCAGCCTGCCGCTCGGCATCGATCTTCTTACTGCCGTAGCCTTCTACCTCCACAATCTTGGGCCACTTTATGTGCAAGGTGACTTTCTGGGGACAAGAAGAAACAATAAGGCAAGCGGCCTCTCTGAATAACACTATTGTTGCAGATCCCAGGGAGAAGCAACAGCAAAACCACATATGCTGTGCACACTCTGGACTGTGATGCAGGACTGAGCCAAGCCCAGCACTGACTCTCTGTAAGGCTCTAACACTCTCAGGCTCAGTCAATTCAGAGAAACATGAGTTCTCTGGCTTCCTGAAGATGCCATGTTTTAGGCAAAGGGCATACTGGGACCAGCTTCAAAATCTTCATTCTGAAGAGTTTGTCTGCATGCTTCTTTGGATCCTGGACCTACAAGACCCTAGAAGCAGGAATCCTCAACATCACTTCAAGCCCTCTGTGGTCCTAGTGGTCAGTGGAGACAAGAACCAGGGCTCTGGGCAGGGGCCTGATGGAGGCATGAGAACTCCTGGCCACATCTGCCTCATGTCCCTTTTCCCCAAACCAAGCACATGTGTATTCTGGGTCTTCTTCAACCCTAACTTGGTTTTGAGACTCCGCTAATACTCTTAATTCAGAAAACTCATTCTGGCCTCCATGACAACAGCAGCTGAGCCGTAAGGGGCACGCAGCCTCCTCCTCCAAGTCCAGCAGGGCTCCCGCACTACTGGTACACTTGCCTTTTTCTTCGGTCCATTTGTGTGCACATAGACTAGCTTGTCTTTGGCATGTGAGATGCCGAGGGCTCGTCCAATCACGCTATTGAGAAGGTTCTTGGGCTGTGGAAACTCTTTTAACAGGTCCCTAGAAGCTAAGAAAATAAGAACAAAGACATTACAACTGTTCATTTTCTTTTAAAAACGCCACAGGCTGTGAAACAACCCACAACCAGATGCTGAGCTAACTGGCCTGTGACCCCAAATCACTCAGGGACACAATGGAACAGGATAGAGGACTGGCTTCGGGTGAATGAAGCCACATACACGACCACCCCCTGAGGGGCCGATGACCCACACACCGCAGAAGGTACATGCCAATAGATCTCATTTATTTATTCTGGTCTAAAAGAACATCAAAAACATTGATTCCTGGTATAAAAAAAAAACAACAACTTTGTTTAGCCTTAGGTAGACCTATAAACTAAACTCTCCACAAAGGAAAATAAAAACAGCCAACATCGTCTTCCTCGCCCAGATTCCTGGTATGATACATCAGCTACAGAATGCACACACGCATGTGTGATGGGTGAAAGAAGGCTCTACACCACAGAACAAAACCATTTACAAACACAAACTGGAGACCAAGACTCCTCTAAAGCAAGACGCCAAGAGTACAAGTCAGTAATGAGCTACAGATTCTAACAACCAGGCCTCAGGTTTCATCTGTTCCTCACCAAACTGCAGAAAGCTCCCTAAAGTCAGACTATATGTAAGTTTCCTGAGGACCTCCACAGCATAGACAAAGGTGTGAGCCATTTCCTGACTTCTCTGCCATCAAGGGGAAGAATTCATCAGCTACCAGGAACCATCTCCTTTTTTTTTTACTTGTTTTTGGCATCAATTCCAAAGTACAGATTGGTGAGCTCACTGAGAGGAAGCTTCTGACCCGCACGAGGGTTGGGCCGTGAAAAGACCGAAGAAGAGCGGTTAGTTACAAAAGGACCGTCCCAAAGCACATAGTGCCCCTTCAACAGATGGACAGCGCTCTGCAGAGCCAACAAGGGCCTTTCCATGGACCACCCTCGGCCTCCTGCTAAACCAGCTCTAGGCTGGACTGGACAGCTGTGTCTGTGCGCCGGAGTACTTGCTGGTTTATAATTACTGGAAGGCTTTTCACAACACTGGGAACTCTGGTACTCAGGGCACCAAGCATGGCAGTGATGTCGGCATATGGTCCATTGGTTGATGTTTCTCCAGGAACTGTAACGAAAACTTGCTGCCTTACTCTGGGACCATTTCTTTGCGGAAAGTTATGGATCTGTCTCGCCTAAATACCATCTTATAAAGCAACTAGAAATCAAGCAGTTAACAGTGTCCAAGTTGACTCCAGTGAGGGCCAAACCGACAAAGCCAACGTCAGCCCGCTGGACTGCGGCTGCGCAGGGAGCCCTTCGGGAGTTCAGCTCTCCACTGTCCCCAAGGGGCAGAGACGTCCTCGCCAGCTCCGCGCTCTGCGCGATCAGCTGGGACAAAGCTGCAGTCCTGCCTGTGTCTCAGACACCGAGGCTGCCCTCCCGCCAAGGCGAGGGCCGGGGGACCCTGCAGATGCCGGACGTTACCTGCTTTCCCCACCCCGTTAGGGCCCGCTCGCCGCACCTCCCGCCAGGAGCAGGCACCCTCGGGCCCACGTAGGCTGCGCTGCCGAGCTCTGAAGCCCACTGTCGGGAGGCCAGGCCAGCGCCCAGCCCAACCCCGGAGCAAGGGCGCCGAGCCGCCGGCCTCACCGTTCACCATGCTCTCATTGCCCTCGCCGGGCTCTTCCCTTGGCTCGACCGCCTTCTCGGCGCTGTCGGGACGGGCGAGGCTGCACGAGAGGCCGCGCGAGCGTCCCTGGCGCCGGACAGCATGAGGATCTGGAGGCCACAAGCGCGGGGAGACGCCGGTCGCTAGCGCCATGAGCCTCCTGACGGCCGCCATCGCGCTCCCGGCGGCCCCCGCGGCGCCGGCGAGAGGCGCGAGGCCGCGTCCGGGGAGCGGGCGCCTCCTGCCGGCTGGGCGGGCCAGGCTCTTGCCTGAGCCCGAGGATGATACAGGCCGCTCCAAAGCAAAGCCGGGAGGCAAGGTTTTGGGAGACAGGGTTAGACCCGTCATGGCTCAGGGTACGCCGGAGGGAACCAACCCTGTTACTTCCAGTTCTCTTTGCCTTGGGGGGTAATTCCTAACGGGGCACCTCTACCTCCTAATTTCTTACAGAATGTGGAGCCAGGAGAGAGCAGCCGTCTTGAATGAATCTACCCGGCTAGAGTCAGGGGTGAACACACCTGCCCCTGGACACAGTGCCAAGAACTGAGCCCGGCGCACAGTGAGAGTCCAGCTGCACAGGTCCCTCTTCCTTGAAAGCTAGATGGGGTCCATTTCCTAGCTCCTGATGCCACCCGGGCTGGCTGTTCTGCCCCCAAGGGCTCTGAGCTTACAATCGAGGGAATCAGAAGCTGAACCTGCAGGCGGAAGGGAGGCTGAGGTCGCAGTGGCCCCACAGAGGCCCTGATCAGAGGTGGCGCGGAGGGATCTGTCTGTTCTATAACCTGAGGTGTTACTCCGGTGACCCTAGGAAACTGGTTAAAGTAGGTTCCTGATTGCTGCTCCCGGGACGCTGCTCCCAGGCTGGAAGCGGCACCTGGGAATCTGCCTGTCAGCAAGTTCCCAGGTAGTGCTGGGTCACGGTGTCCTGGGAGCGCACTGTGCAGTGCTGTGGTGAAAACACAGAGGTGTGAGGCCCAGTGCTTGGGCTTCGTCCTATCCAACACTTCCACCTGCGGAGGGAGCAACTTCAACTGGAAACAGTTCGTGCGAACTTGCTCTCCTCCCTGAGTGTGACGGTGGTTGGGATCAAATAGGAATATTTGGAAGAAGGAGCTGGGATGTAGCTCAGCTGCACAGCGCATGCCTGGCAAGTGGGAGGCCCTGAGTCTGATTCCCAGAACAACAAAAAAAAAAAACTTGGAAGGGTTGTAAAGAGTTCTCTGTTTGTGAAGTCTGTGGCTTCAGACATGGTGGCACATATCTGTAATCTCAGCATTCAGGGGAGCCTGAGGCAGGAGGATCTCAGGGATTTCAAGGCCAGCCTGGACTACAAAGTGACAGCCTGTCTCAAAAAGTCTGCAAGGACAAGGGAAGGTCCCTTCGAGGCAGACCAGGAGGGTGTCACGGCTTCAACTGCAACTCCTCCATCTAAACCTCAGTGGGATTTTACCAGAAAAGGGCAAAAGGAAGGTGATCTTGGCAGCGGTCATCTGACAGCACTTGTGACAAGGGGGCAACACATCTGTATCCAATGCCCCACCCACGTCATCTGCACTGTAGGAAAACAGTTCTCTGAGGGCTGTTTTGCCTCATGGCTCCTTCATTTGCCAAAAAGGTGGACGGCAGCGAGCTCCAGAATTGTTTCTGAAGACGGCTCGCAGCCCAATCTCGCTCAGAAGAGCTGGGAGTTTACCAGCCAGCCGGGTAACAGTGGCACACTAGGGTCTGCCCGCTGAAGGCGACGCACCTGGACAGAAAGGTCCTGGGTAGAACACAGCTGGGCCACATGGTGCTGCAGGAAGCACTCAGTGAGGCCTCATGTAGCCCAAGCTGTGCCCAGCGGCAGAGTGAGGGGACAGCAAGATGAGCCACGAGTATTGCACGCTTCTAGTGGTTGATAGGTATACAGAATCCCCTATACCATTTTTTCTGTTTTAGACCCACTGTGACCAGGATATGATGGTGCACACCTGTAATCCCAGCAGGCCAGAAGCCACAAGTCCAGTGCCAGCCTGGGCTACAAAGTAAGTTTAAGGCCAGCTTTGGACTGTATAGTAAGATCCTGTCTCAGAACCACAGAACTGGCCAGGTGTGGTGGCACACACCTATCATCCCAGCACTCAGGAGGCTGAGGCAGGAGGATCTCTGTGGGTTCAAGGCCAGCCTGGAATGAATGAGACCCTGTTTCAAAAAAAAAAAGAGAAAGAAAAGGGGGAAAAAGGCACATTTTAAATATACGAGATATTTGAAATTCTGTTAAAAATAATTGGTATCAATTAATGAGCCCCCACTCCTGTCTTGCTGTTTTGTCCCTTTCATCTGGGCTCTGGTGGCTGGAGCTGCCGCTTTATCCACAAACCTCACCGACTCTTGTAAAACAAGTACAGCTCCCGGAACCCTTCCAGCGCCATGATCTTCTCCGGTCAGAGCAGGGGCTGGCGAACTACAGCTGTAGACCAGGACGCCCCTGCTGCGGTGGATGGTGTGCCTCGAGCATGGCCCTGGCTCGGGCTGGGCATCATGGACAGCAGCTCTCACGCCCGCACGGAGAGCCTGGTGACTGAAGCTCGGACACTCACCGCCTGATCATTACACAGAGAAAGCCTGCGCCTCCTGTCGTGGAAGCCTGGAGAACAAGGGGCTCAGGCCCGACCCGCCTTCCCACCAACAGTAAGCTTCCCCCTCCACTGTCCAGGGAAGAGTTACTTCCTTTGCCCGAGAAAAAGGAAGGAAGTTATGAGAACAGAAAGGGTGTGCTGGCTCAGAGATCAGGGTGTACTTCTGGGCCAGGCACAACATCTGGAACTAAACATTTGGTGCTAAAGAATTATGTCTAGCAACATGGAAATGAAGTACAAAAGGTCTGCTGAATACCTATGATGAAGGCTCTAGAACCTTGAACTTTGGAAGGCAACAGGAAGCCTAGAGTGGTGGCACATTCCTGCAGTCCTGCTGAAGGGAAAGGGTCTCAAATTCAAGGCCACTGCAAGCAGTGTGGTGAGACCCTATCTCAGAAGACAAAAATAAAAAGGGCTGAGAGGTGATGGTGCCTCGCCCTGGGGTTCAATCTCAAGTGGGGGCAGCACAGTTCAAGCTTTAGGAAAGACCAGGCTTTGGAAGGGAAGTGGGAGGGACCGCTGCCATCTAAGCACGTGCCTGTGATCCTCGCACACTGGGACCCCACAGCAGCCTGGGCGACTTAAAGACTTGGCAAGACTCTGTCTCAAAACAATTTTTAAAAGGGGAGGTTAGGGATATAGGTCAGGGTAAAGGCCCTGGGTTTAATCCCCAGTATTACAACAAAAAGAGGAAAGAAAGAAAGAAAGAAAGAAAGAAAGAAAGGAAGGAAAGAAAGAAAGAAAGAAAGAAAGAAAGAAAGAAAGAAAGAAAGAAAGAAAGAAAGAAAGAAAGAAAGAAAGAAAGAAAGAAAGAAGGGGGGGAGGAAGGAAGGAAGGGAGGGAGGGAGGGAAGAGGACAGCATGGGGCTTGGCCAACGTGGCACCTTGTTCAAGGACAGTGAGGTATTTTAGGGTTAGAAAAAATGCGAGAAACTAGGCTGGTGATAAGAAGGATAAAGGAAGCCACTGCAGCTAGGTGGGCACTCAGGGGCCCTCCCAGGTCACCAGGGGCTTCCCTTCCACATGGAAGAAGTCACATCAAGAAGGACACAGGCCAGGTGCCACACCCATAAGCTTAGCTCTCCGGGAGGCTGATGCAGGAGGGTTCTGGGTTTAAACCCAGCCCAGGACACACATAAGATCCTTTCTCAAAATGCCAAGGGCCAGGGCTGCAGCTCAGTCCACAGGCCCAGACCCATCCCTGGTCTCAACCCAGCACAGCTCAGAGCCCCCGCAGAAGGCAGGGCTCCAGGAGTGCCCTCCAGGCCCTGCGGGAAGGGCATGAACACGGCGGGCCTCGGGCCTGGGAGGAGGCCAGGTCGGGATGGGCTGGGCAAGGAGGGCAATGGCTTCTGGGGCGCCAGCTCTGACTCCGGTGGGCGCTGTGCTATCCTCCTCACACGGGTGCCACGGTGACTGTTCCCGTTGCACTTTCCTTCTCAAGCGCAGCTGCGCCAGGGAGGCCTCGAGAGACTCAGAACACCCGCCATGCCGGGCTGCTGGCGCACACAGCACCCCAGGGACTCAGGAGGGTGGAGCAGGAGGGTCGCTTGAGCCCGAGAACCCACACCCAGGAATCCTGGGTCACACAGTGAGGCCCCCTTAATGAAAAATGAAACAAAAATGCAGAAAAGAAAGCACTGCAGAGCAGCCACACTGCCGCAGGAGGCCAGCAGGCGGCGCGCACAGAGGCCTTGAGCGGGCCCGGCGCCCGGGGGCACAACGAGGTCAACCTGTGGCGTGAGGGGCCACTCCCCACACACGGCCGGGGCCCACCGGTGACCCTGGAGCCCACAAGCTTAGCCACAGCACTCTGCCGCCCAGGGAACCAGGGGCGCGGCCTCTCCGGGGACAGGGCGGTGTGAGGACAGGGCAGTCGGCTCGTCCCAGCAGCAGGAGGGCAACGCTTCTCCTGAGCAGGGCCGGGCATTGGAGGGGCAGGGAGCACTCACTCCTGTGCTGCAGAGGGGCAGTGCCCAGAAACCGGCCGGCAATGTGGCAGCAGCGGTAGCAGGGACCCCGGAGCTCTGTGAGCCCAGGTCCCTCCCTGGGCCATCCGAGCCCCCCAGAAGAGCTTGGCAGACCTCAAGCCCAGTGGTGGGCGAGCAGGCAGGAACGAGGACGGAGGCTCGGGCTGGGGGTTTGGCTCAGTGGTTCCAGCGTCTGCCTGCCCAGCGCAAGGTCCCGAGCTCCATCCCCGGCACAGTGCTGGGCAGCACGGTACCACACGGCAGTGGCTCACGCCTGTCATCCCAGCACTCAGGAGGCAGAGACAGGAGGATTGCTGAGTTTGAGGCTTGCCTGGGCTACATAGTGAGCTCAGGGCCAGCCTGAACTACAGAGCGAGACCCTGTCTCAAAAAACTAAAAATTAAAAAGAAAAAAGGAATGGGGACTCAGCCACAGGGTATGGCCACGGCAGCGCTGGAAGGAGCAGTCTGCTCCACAGCCCTGGCACTGTGCGCGGCCTGGGACTCAAGGCAAACTGTCACTCTCTGGACGGTATGACATTCAGCTCAGCATGGGGAGAGCCACCATGCCCAGGGTGGGGCACACTGTGAGGTCAAGGAGGCACTCTGGGTTCTGCAGGGACAGAAGGTGACTTGCAGGGTGCCCTAGAGCCTTTCAGTGGGGCGTTTGGCTGAGGCAGGCTCTGTGCTGTCCGTCCTCCAAGGGGACAGTGGGCGCCCACACTGAGCCGAGACCGCTCCGGAAGCCAGGCCCCAGGTGCAGGCCCCGAGACTGCCGGGTCCAGGCTGGGCCCCTGGGTCCCAGCACCTGCTGCCCACGGTCTGGGGCTCTCCTGCAGTGGCGCTCGGGCCCCGCACTTACCTCGACAGATGGTCCCTCCAGGGGCAGGGGTGACGCACATGGGGGGGAGGCGGGGTGGCGGAAGCTTGCACTGGCGCTGCCTATGTTGGGCCCGATCTGGGGAGAGATGGGGTGTCAGTGACAGGGTCTCACTTCACCCAGCGTGACACCTGCACTGTCCCCGGCACCCTGGGAAGCTCTGTGCAGGTTCCAAGGGACAGGGCAGCGATGCCACACCAGGAAAAGGCAATTTCTACTGCAGATGCGACATGCAACAGCACTGTAGAGATTACTTCCCAGCTCTCAAAAAGCCATCGAACTTCCTGAGTTTGATCCCCAGTACAAAAAAAACATTTAAAAGCCAGCAAACTCTGCCAGGCATGGTGGCACACACCTGGAGTCCCAGCTCTTGCGAGGCGGAGGCAGGAGGGTTGCCCTGAGTGTGAGAGCAACCTGGGTTCCGTCAAGAGACCCTGTCTCACACAAACAAACAAAACAAACCCCCAAACTCTTCCTGCACCTCAACAAGCCTCCAGGAGTCCCACACCTGCTGTGCGTATCTTTAGGCCCAAGTGACGTGCGGAACAGGACAGTGGCTGACGGAGGAAAGCACAGCACCACGGAAGCCAAGACTTGGCTGCTTCTGCTCAGGGCAGCCGTCTAAGCCCTTGCTGTAGGGATCCCTGCTGGCTACCATGGCTACCCCCTCAAAGTTTTCTTTTCCCCTAAGAATCGAGCAAGATGAACGCATGGCTGGGTGCAGCCTGAGAACGAAAAGCAGCTCCACGCTCCATGGGAATGCTCCCTCTGGCTGGCAGTGAGTTTGAGCTAGGTGCCACGGCCATACCTATAAACTCAGTGCTCCAAGCGGGATAATTGCAAATTTAAGGTCAGTTTGTTCCACAGAGCATAGACCCTGTCTTAAAAAAATTATTTTTAAAAAGATAACTTGCCATTTCCAATAATTCCATTCTTTGGAGGCTAAATGCTATTTATCAGGAAGCTACAAAGAACTTTTTTTTTTTTTTTTTTTTTTTTTTGCGATAGAGTCTCCCCTTATAGTTCAGCCTGGCCCTGAGCTCAGTATGTACCCCAGGCAAGCCTCGAACTCAACAATCCTCCTGCCTCTGCCTCCTCAGTGCTGGGATTACAGGTGTGAGCCACCATGCCCGGAATGCAAAGAACACTTTTAAGAATATCCACTTTGGGCATGGTGGCATATACCTAAGTCCCAACACTCAGGAGGCTGAGGCAGGAGAATCATTCTGAATTTGAGAGCAGCCTGGACCACACTGATACAGTGAGACCCTGTATCAAAAAAAAAAAAAAAAATCCCAACAGCCCTAAAAAACTCTGAGATAGGTGAAGTAAAACCACAGCCTTCACTGTCTCCCACAGGACGGCGGAAATGCACGTGAGGAGGATCTCCACCACTTTACACCACCTGAACACCGAGGACCTCAGAGACTCAGGAACTCTGCGCTGCTGGCTGTGAGGTCGCGAACAGTGCAGGAGAGGACAGGAGCGACCCTGGGAGACCTGCCTGCTCTGTGCCCGTTTCTATCCTGCAGCTCAGACACTGCTAAGCAGGGGACTGATCATCAGTAAGACCCAAACTGCTGCTGCGGGGCTGGTGATGCACACCTGTGGTCCGAGTTGCACGGGAGGCTGAAGCAAGAGGATCATGAACTCAAGGTCATGAGGTTTACACTCAGCCTTTGAGCCAGATCATGAAGCAGAATATTCCAGGAAGGAATCTTTCTGGTCAAGGGATTCCCTGAGACGGTCAAGCGTAGGAACATGATATTCACCTGTGTAGCCGGCTCTGGAATCAGGTCGCATTACCCCAAGCTGCTTAGGGGACCGTGGGCTGTGACTCACCCCGGGGCGGGGCGGTCGCTCCTTTAAACTCTTATGTGCTCTAACTCCTCCGCCAGGGTGTGACTTCCTACACTGAACTCCGAGAAAAAGGGGCACAGAAGGCTCTGTCACCCGCCCAGCCCTGCCCGTGGCCCAGCCGGGAAGGGACAGAAGGGATGTGAGCCGGGCATCCCGGGCCAGAGCTCTGCGTGGGTACCTGGTGCTGCTCCCTTAAAACCCAGCCCCTGTGAGGTCACGTGAGACAACGGCGAAGCCACCCCTGTACTAGAGGCACATTACAGACCATTCCCAGGAGCACTCGGGGCCTCTGCCTGTCCCCTCAGGCAGAGAAGAACAGAAAGGAAAGGGGACTATGATTTGCAGGCGCCCCTCTGCTCAGGAGCCAGCCCTGTTCACTCTGGATGCTCTTGCCCGGAAAGAGCCACTGCTGCCCTCACACAGGGCAGATGGCACAGCCCAGTGAGAACAAGGGGGACGCGGAGCAAGTAAGAAATATTTAGTGTTCAGCTCAAAAACTGTGCGGTCCTCACCAATCCCAATTCGTCCTTTCCCTTTAGTTAATTAGCCAAAAACCAAACAAAACCCAGCCAGGAGGGGTGATGCACATCTGTAATTCTAGGTGGGAGGCTGAGGCAGGAGGATTGTTAAATTTGAGCCCAACTTGGGCAATTCAATGAAGATCTATCTGATTTTTTTGTTCTTTGCTTAGTTTGTCTTTGAGACAGTCTCACTATATAATCCAGGATGGACTTGAATGAACTATGTATCTCTGGTTTCCCCTGAACGTCTCCTGGTCCTCCTGCCTCAGCTTCACAAGTGCTGGGATTATACACATGCACCAGCATGCCCAGCAAGTAAGACTACTTTCAAATAATAAATAACTAAAGGGCTGGGGATGTAGCTCAGTACAAAGGGTCTACATTTAATCCCCAGTATCACTAAAAAAACAAATAGCAATAGCCAGGCATGGTAGTGGACACCTATAATCCTAGCACTCAGAAGGCTGAGGCAGGAGGATCACCATAAGTTTGAGGCCAGCCTTGGCTACATAACTGGACCCTGTCTCAAAAAAACAAAATAAAAGAATAAATAGCAATAACAAAGACAATAAATAACAGGGTAATAGAAATTAGCTTTTCAAACACTAAGAAAAGCGATGGAGCTTAGACTATGGCTATAATCCCAGAACTCTGGAAGGCTGAGGCAGAAGGATCTTAAATTCAAGCCCAGCCTAGGAAACTTAGCAAGACCCTATCTTGTTTTGTTTTTTGTTTTGAGACGGGGGTCTCACTTTGTAGTTCAGGCTGGCCCTGAGCTCACTATGTAGCCCAGGCAAGCCTTGAACTCACAGCAATCTTCCTGCCTCTGCCTCCTGAGTGCTGGGATTACAGGTGTGTCTCACCACGGCCAGCACTGTGATGTGTGGTTACTGGGGACTGAATTTGGGACCTTGCACTTGCTAGGCAGAGGCTGGAACCATTGAGCTAAATCCCTGGTCCCTCCCCTCCAACCCCCCCAATTTAAAAAATGTGATGGTACTAGACTCAGTCCCCAGCCACACACAAAAGAAAGCAGAAGAAAAGAAGAGGAAGGGGAAGGGGAAAGAGAAGGAGGAGGAGAAAAAGAAGAAGAAGAAGAGGCAGAGGAGGAAGAGGAGGCAGCAGAGGAGGAGGAGGAGGAGAAGAAGAGGAGGAGGAAGGAAGCGAGCAAGAAAAAGGGACTGAAGACAAACAAAGGCAGGAAGAGGCTGCAGAGAGCTTTGGGCCATGGCTTGCAGCCCCCTTCTGGCCCGTTCAATGGGTTCCACAGGGCACCACTGGGCAGGGTTCCCAGTGGAGAAAAGACAGTTGTGAGAAGCTATGGAATCCGAAGGTATGGATGTTCTGTTCTTTTTGTTGTTGTTGTTGGTGCCAGGGATCAAACCCAGGACCTTGCACTTGCGAGGCAGGCGCAGTGTGTTCTGTTCTTTCTTGTCAAGTGTTCTGTTCTTTCTTTAGTACAGTGATGGGTTCTTTATTCGTCACTCCCTGTGGATTCCTTAGACAAGAACACTCAAGACCTGGCCCCTCAAGCTCCAACCAGGTATGTTACTTCCTCTAAGCAGAGCCAGGGCCAGTCAGAGCCCATCCTGTATGGCTCACACATCGCCTCGCCTTGTCTGCTAGATTTGAGACTTTGCAGTTTCTACCGGTCACTACTCGTTACGGTTTACATCTGGACCTCCCCCAAAGCCTCATGGAGGGCTTTGGGAGGTGAAAGGATCGTGAGTGATACCCCCATAGTCCACTGAAGAGTTTATAGCCAAAGGTGATGCTAGGAGCTGAAGCCTGGTCAGAAGAGCTGGCCATTGGGGTGTAGTCTGTCTCCTGCCTTGATCCCTGCTGAACCCTCTCTGCTTCCTGTCTGTCATGGAATGAGCTGCTTGTCCTCTGCCAGGCCCCTCTGCCACACCGTCCTGCATGGAGCCAGCTGACTATGGATGGAGTCCTCTACAACTGTGAGCCAAAATAAATCTTTCCTTAATTTATAGGTGTTGGACACTGCATCTCAGTGCTTACTTCAGTATACAGAATGATGTACTGGGTATTGTGGATAATAAATAACATAGTAACAATAGGCAGCAACCTAAGGCTATTTTGGGGTTCTAGTTCAGGAATGCAAAGATTAATTTGGCATGGACTAAGCACAGATATCACACCAAGAGAAGCTGCAGACTGTCTGTGGTTGATAGAATCAGGAAACGTTCATGGAAGAAAAGTTTAAAATGTTAGCCTGCAGTCAGTATAGTGAAACAGGCCTGAAATCCCAGCTCTCTGGAGGATGAGGCAGAAAGACTGCTAAGTTGAAGACCACTGTGGACAATTTACCAAGAATCCATCTCTACAAACAAAACCACAAACAAAAAATTGTAAACAGGGAAGGGCTGGAGATTTAGCTCAGTAGCTCTGTGCCTGCCCAGCAAGTGTAAGGTCCTCAGTTCAAAAAAGGTCCTGCTGGGGCCGGAGGGTTAGCTCAGTGGTTCCGACGCCTGCCTCGCAAGCGCAAGGTCCTGAGTTTGATTCTTGGTAACCACATATAATGCTGGGTGTGGAGACACGCCCACCAACAATCAACACCGCATACCACAGTGCTGGACGTGGTGGCTCACGCCTGTCATCCCAGCACTCGGGAAGCAGGGACAGGAGGATTGCTGAGTTCGCGGCGGCTTGCCTGGGCACCATAGTGAGCTCAGGGCCAGCCTGAACTACAAAGCGAGACCCTGTCTCAAAAAGCAAAAAAAAAAAAAAAAAAAGGTCCTGCTACAAAATTTTTTTTTTTTTTAATTGAAAAGGGCTGGGAAGTAGCTTAGTTACAAAAGCCCTCGGTTCAATCCCCACTGAGGCCTGGAAGGGTTAGCTTAGAAGAAAGGGTAGGATTTTGATGAGGCCTATGGATGGATGAGAGGGCATGTGGGAAAGGCCAGGGTTAGAAGCCCACACGAGGACGGCTAGGACAGGCCCTCGGGAAGCCAATGGAAGGGGGTCCCCGGCCTACACACTGTGAGGGGCTCCACGGCCCACATTCAGTCAGTCTTACCTTTTCTGAATGGGTCCAGGCTGAACATTTCTGGCCACACGGGAAAGCTGGAGTCCTGGGGGGGGGAGATCAGAAGACCACATGAATGAGTGACTGACCTTCAGGAACCCAGAGAACATCGCCCGGGGAGACGCTGGAGGCCAGTCCAGCTCCCTAGGCTTATGGACGGGAGGCCAACTCCCCATTAGGGTCAACAAGCGTCCCTGCTTCTAGCTAACTGAGCACTCTCTAAACCTCCCTGAGGCCTGCTGAGAGAAAGGAATGCTTTTCATGACAGCAGACATGGCCTGCAGATTTCCTAGAGAACTAAGAGGAAATAAATTCCACACAAAGACTGTCTCAGGCAGAATGGGTAAAGAGGATTGAGGACTCTTTTTCGTTTGTTTTTGAGGCAGGGTCTCACCCAGATTGGCCTAACTCTCAGCAACCCTCCTGCCTCAGCCTTTCAGAGCACTGGGGTTACATGTATGTGCCACCACACCTGGCTGGGCTGAGGACTCCTAAGGAAAAATAGCCTTACTGGGCTTCCAGTAAAATCTGACTGGTAGTAGCAAAAAACCTGTGTAATGACTCAGAGTTAAAAAGCTGTCTAGCCAGGTGTGGTGGCTCATGCCTGTCATCCCAGCACTCGGGAGGCAGAGGCAGGAGGATTGCTGAGTTCCAGGCTTGTCTGGGCTACATAGTGAGCTCAGAGGCAGCCTGAACTACAAAGCGAGACCCTGTCTCAAAAAAAAAAAAAAAGCAGAAGCTCTATAAATAACAGATATTAAAATTAAAGCATAGCTGTATTTGCGAAAAGTTTTGGTGCATTTTATACATTAATACTTTAAACTGAGGAATATATCCAGAAATGACAGACAAAATAAGTCTGGCCCGGGGATTTAGCTCAGTGGTTCCGGCATCTGCCTAGCAAGCACAAGGTCCAGAGTTCCATCCCCAGTAACCACATACCACAGTGCTGGGCGTGGTGACTCACCCCCACCAGCAATTAGTACCACACACCACAATGCTCACACCTGTAATCCCAGCACTCAGGAGGCAGAGGCAGGAGAATTGCTGGGAGTTCAAGGCTTGCATGGGCTACACGGTGAGCTCATGGCCAGCCTGAACTAAAGTGAGACCCTGTCTCAAAAAAAAAAAAAAAAGTAATACGTCTGATTTAATACTTTTGCTATGAAAAATACTCAAACCCAAGATTTGTAGATTTTTTGTAATAATGTAGTAAGTACTACTGGAATAGGTACAATAAATTTAATAGCCATAATTTAAAAACATCTACACAATGGCTTGGCATGGTAGTGCACATCTGTAATCTCAGCACCTAGGATGCTGAGGCAGGAGGATCTCTGAGCTACAGGCCACCTTGGGCCACCCAGTGAGCTCAAGCCTAGCTGGGCTAGGATACAACTAGACCCTGTTTTCAAAAAGAGAAAGAAAAATCCAAACAATGTCTTAGAGCATTGGGTTAATGTCCAACATTACCAGGAACCTAAGGAGCCTAACACCTGCTCCTGATTGTTAGTCCCTTTTACTGCTAAATGGAGGGAGGTGGAAGATGGAGGCTTAACCTGGGGCTGAATCTTTCGGGTCCACAGCAGGTCTGCCCTGGTAGTCTCCTGTGCCGCGGGGATGCCGGAAATTTCAGACATAACACAGTAGCTCAGAGAGTAAGCTTCAATCCAGTATCAACGATGACATATTTTACACATTCTATAAACTCCTTCTATTCAAATTGAAAAAAAGACAAAGGGCATATTTTGGGTTCTACTTTTAAAGAAACTTGAATAGTTTAAAATGTAAAATGTCTTAAGCAATTATTAAATAACGGTATTTCTTTTAGGACTGAGGATATAGCTCAGTGGTAGAATACTATAAAAAGAAAAAAGAGAGGGCCGGAGGGTTAGCTCAGTGGTTCCGGCGCCTGCCTCGCAAGCGCAAGGACCTGAGTTCGATCCCCGGTTACCACATATAATGCTGGGCGTGGTGGCTCACGCCTGTAATCCCAGCACTTGGGAGGCAGAGACAGGAGGATTGCTGAGTTCGCGGCAGCTTGCCTGGGCACCATAGTGAGCTCAGGGCCAGCCTGAA
>PVIC010004867.1:0-60481 GCA_004025085.1 Thryonomys swinderianus | reverse complement strand
CTGTGAAGTTTTCTGTTGCTATCTCTGACAGTAGCTTTTTTATGTCTTTTACACTGTCTCCTGCTTCCTCAGTGACTCCAATCAATCTTATGTTATTTATCTTTGAGTCATCTAGAAGCTGTTGAATTGATTTCTCATGATCCCTTGCTCTTTTCCATAGATTAAACCTTTCCTGCTCGCTGGCTGCTATGCTGTCCTCTAGGTCTGAGATTCGGTTCTCTGCTTCATTCATCTTACTTTGCAAGCTTTCATTCTCCTTCATCATTCCCTGGAGTTCTGCTTGAAGCTGTTTAAAAGGTTCCATTGCTTCTGCTAACTTGGATTCAATCATCTCACTGATCTCTTCTTTAATGAAGTCTTTCACTGAGGACAGTTTCTCTCTTTTGATCTCAGAGATGAGTTCTGCTTTCCATTTTACCAAATCTGCTTTAGTTACCATCTCCATGAGTCCTGGTGTTTGAGTTTCCGTTTGCCCTATTTCCCTTTTCTCTGAATTTCCCTGTGGTGGTGATCTTTGCATCTGGTTTTTTGTGTATTTTCCCATTTCTACTCTTTCTTTGATTTTAATGCTCTTCTTTGACTGATGACAGGACATTTTTTTGTTGCATGTCTCTTTCTATTATCTGGGGCCCTTTGGAAGCAGCACTTTCCTGGGGGTCCTCATTGAATCTGTAATAACCCTTGAGAGTTCTCACTCCTGACACATCATGGTAGGTATTTGAGCAGAACAATCACATCATGTTTGTTACCATAATACAATAAATGCCAATATCAGTATTAAACACAGTAAATAAGATAAAAAGGTTTGTTAGATTCTATTCTGGATAATTTCAGCTTATGAGTTACCTCTATGTCTGACTCCTCACTGCACAGCTCCGGGATACAGTGGGCTGGTGGGCGACCTTCAGTCCACTGGAAATGGACTACACCCTGCAGCCGGGTCCGCGTGCTGCTCCCTCAGTCCGCCGGAAGCAAGGCACGTCGGGCTGCATCCGCTGGGTCCGGTCCGCCTGTGGCTGGTCCCTTAGTCCGCTGGAAACGGCACGGCTGGCCTGGAGCTGCTGGGTCCGTTCCGCCTGCCACTGGTTCCTCAGTCAGCAGGAAGCACGGCACGGTGGGCCCCAGAGCTGCTGGGTCCGGTCCACCCGTTGCTCAATCCCCAGTCCGTGGACACAGGGCATGGCGGGTCCAGAGCTGCTGGGTCCGGTCCACCCGCCGCTTGTTCCCCAGTCCGCTGGAAACACAGCAAGGCGGCCCGGAGCTGCTGGGTCCGGTCCACCGTCGCTCACTCCCCAGTCCGCCGGACACACGGCACTTTGGGCCCGGAGCTGACAAAGCACTTTTATTACAATTTTATAAACATCTGTCACTTCCTGAGTACTGCTGAATTAGTTTTGCCACGTTAAAATGAGTATTTTATAATTATATTGTACAGTAGTACACCATAGCACTAGATGGAACTCAACTTTTAGATGTGAAATTGTAAGATCAAAAATGTGTTTGAACATTTTTAAATTTAGTTTGAGAGAGACTGACTAAATGGTCAAGTCTTTGAATCCACTTATACTTCTAATTTTCAAAGGTCACTTATATTAAAATGTAAATATACTGTACCAAGCAGCTTAGCCTTTTAATACTTTATATATTTTTATACATAAATGTGTTCTATAGAAAGCTTCTAAGCTTCAGTCTGCTTTAATTCAGGGTAATTATTTATTTAAATCTGCTAAAAAATAACAAATTGCTCATCTTATATTCAAATAAAGAAAATGCCGATGACTTTTTTCTGAAAGTATAAATTTCTGTACCTTGCACATTGTGTTTGCAAAACCCTCCATTCTGTTGAATATTGTCACCTATAAAAATCTTAAAAAATAATCTCTATCTGTAACCATTGCTAATTTCTAGCTGGCTCTTGTGACAGGTACCAACTAGGGTAAATAATTGCTGTCTTCTGGTACTCATTAGCAGAACATGACCATCTCTTGGTCCTATTTTCTGAAGGACCTTCTTTCTCTAGAAGGAGTATGACAGTCTCAATTTGCCTTTGTGTGAAGTAAAGAGTTCTGAGGATTACACAATCTACTCTTATTGGTTAGCATTTGGAAGATGCAAAGTGAATGTAAAATTGGGAAATGCCATTCAGAGATACTTGAGTGACAAGAATAATTTTAAATGGCTGATTTTATGGAGATACAGAGATAATGTGGGGAAACAGCCCTCAGGAAACTTATTTGGGAAACATAGCTCTTCTCCATTGAAACATTCATAAAGTATTATTAATTTTTAGAAATCTTTCATAGGAATTTTTAAAATCTCATTTTCATGACCCTAAGAGATGCCAATTTGTTGTTAGTTACATTGTAGGATTTATTTTATGTGTTTCCTTAGGCAGCACCAATCATTTGTGGAAATGGTGCATGGGGACCATTAAAGGAACCTCTCAGACACCCTGTGGATGGCTGGTTTCCTGAAATAAGAAAATACCATCTGTCACACAGAATTTGTGTAAAGGAAGAATAATAACATTTCATTTACTACATACACCAGGAGGGTTGATAAATCTTGAGGTCACGGATTTTTTGGAATAATTTCAATTTCAATTTTATTTGCTGAGATAGTCATCAGGAGGTGTGTTTGAAGCAGTCAGTAGTGTGTAGTCATCATAGCCCGATGTCAAGATGCGGGGACTGAGTGTGAGACTAGAACACAGGCCACAACAAAGGCCAGTGAACTAGGACCTTGAGACAGTTTCTCTGTGAGATAAATGTTAGGGGTATTTTAGGAAGAAATGTAAGGGAAATTAATTAGAAGTGCTAGATAAATTAGGTTGAATTGATCTTGCTCTGAGTTACATTCTCAACACATGGTCCTAGCAACACTGACAAATGCAAATTGTTGATTATTTTCTACTAAAATAAACAAATTATGCTTAAGAAAATGTACTGCACATTAGTTATCAGGAAATGTTTAAAATGCTTCAAATGGTGATTGTGACAGAAAGTGAAAGTAGTTCTCTGAAGGGGAAACCCAAGCCTGCCTGGATCAAGTACATGGCACGTATAATTTGTAGCAATCTATGAGAGCCAAAAGGAGTTAGAACACACTGACTCCCGTGTGTAGAAACTGGCCTACAGCTACTTGGAAATCCCCTGCTCCTCCTTGGTCATTACTCCTTTGCTCATCCAAGAGTAAACCATATTAGGTAAAATATACTATCCAACCAATCAGTGCTAAACATATTAGATTAGCCAGTCAGACGTAACCACATTGTCTATGTGCACTTGTAGCCACACCTTCTCTGTGTTCGCTATATAAGTGTGTGTAACCCTCAATAAAAGCCAAAGCATTCCTTGAAAACTTTCCAGAGTCTGCATAGTGACTCTGTGCCTCACAGAGTCTTTATGATACGATTCTTTTAATTTCCTTGAGTATATTTCTAGCAGAGAAAAAGCAGGGTCAAATGGAAACTCTAATCCTAGTTTTCTGAGGAATCTCCACACTGATCTCCACAATGGTTGTACAACTATAGTCCCACCAACTGTGCCTAAGCTTCCTTTCTCTGTGCAGCCTCACCAGCATTTATTGCTGGTTAATTTTGGTCTGTCTCTGGGCAACTCTTGGATGGAATCTATCTTGATATTTTTAAGAAATAGTTTTCCTTGTACATATTGTAAGGCCAAATTGTATTCTATATCAATTAAAATCAATTGAATTATAGTTATGTTCAAATAATTGTCTCATAAATCTCAGTATGCCATACAGTTGGCCACAAATATATATATTAGTTGTGGATGTTTTCAGACCTTACTTTCTGAGTTATGGTGTTTTCTGACAAATTTCTTTCTGAATGCGGAAACAAAGAGTCTACATTTAAAAAGTAGCAATAACAATATAATTATGAAATCTGGAATCAGAAAAGAATTTCCGATGAGTTCAGGCCTTCTGCTGAGACTCAGCCAAAATGAAGTGACTAAGTAGTGGATCAAATGTAAAATATAATAATCAGAGTGTACTTTGTGTACAGCTTTCATGAATAGGAATATTTAAACATAGGTAAGCAATCATCCAAATGGAGAAGACAGTGTTGATATTCTTTGAGATTGTTTCTATGATCTAATTTATTTGGCTATTAACTAGTAAATACAAGAGTAATTGTTTTGGCAATTGGTCATTAAAATATGTATTTGTTTTATGAAGCAAAATTCTATTTACAACCTTGTGTTTTCTCACACTGTTTTCTTATAGATTATCACTTTATGGTATATACTAAATGATAGAATGGAACAAGTAAATATAACCAATATTTCTTACAATACTCCATAACTGAATATTACTCTCAGATATAAAGTCACTTTTACAGATCCTGTGCAAATTTGGGATTCACTAAAAGGACGGCTGAATAAAATGACAGATAAGGTCACAGGAAGCCCTATGATGGCAATGGTACTATTTTGGAATAATATTGATATTCTTAGAGTTTGACCAGGTGTAGGAAGATATTATATTCCACCTAGATATGTATATTTGAATGTCATTTATGAATTATGAGGAAGATGGTTGGTATAAGGTGGTAAAATCCCAGAAAAGGCAAGGAGAGAAAAGTTCAATTAAATGTCAGAAGGATAATCTCTTTCTTCCATTGAATCAAATATTGTGCTCAGAAACTGATGGTTCATTTTTTCTGGTCAACTACATTCAGTGTCCAGAGAAAAAGTGGACTGTTGGTGAAAATATCTGAGAGTTTCCTTGAGACTTTGTTAAAAGCCTGGAGAAAATTGTTAAGTCCAAAAAAATTCTATCAGCAATAATGTTTTCAGTGCTACATGGATGACTTTTTTTCTAAATTCAAATTCTAGCTTTAAAGAGATGTTTTGTTATCAGCACAATAGAGCATGTTCTTGTATCTACAGATAATTTTGGAAAAAATAAAATAAATAACTTAGAGTAAGTTCTAGAACTGTCAGTGTTTTCTATAGGCTGTCTGCTTTTAGGGACAGGGAAGTAGACTGTTCTGAGGCAGGCTGCCAGAGATAGAAAGATCTAGAGATTTGAACAGTAGTGATATTTTATTAGTAACTACTGAGAGAGGAAAGAGTTGAGATCTACTTTGATTTGCACAGAGGTGACTGAGCATTTTCAAGGAAGAGGGGTGGTCTAGAGAGTGGAAGTGAACAGGAGCCCAAGCAGTGTCAGGAAAGTGAAAAATACCAGGATGTTGGTCAGTGTGGAAATGCAATTAGTCCAACCGAGTCTGCTGGCTGCAATCAGTAATGGTAGAACTCAGTCCTCTTATAGATTTGGAGACAGAGAGTCCATCTTTAATGATGATTACTTTTCAAGAGAATGGCTTTGAGTTCTTGAGAAAGACCATTAACTCTTATGAGGCACACATATATCTCGAAGGGGTTAGAAAGTGATTCAGTATTTTAGACTATTTTAGTCTGAAAAAAGGGAATCTGGATCTGTGATCACATCTTGGCTACAACAAACAAAGTTCTCTGGACAGCCCTAAGTTTTTTTTTTTTTTCTTTCCCAGAGCAACTCTCAAAATGGGGCTCGGTGGTCACTGACACACAGTGACATGGCTAAGGCTGCTGAAAGCCACACTAAAGTATAATCAGGTCTCTCATTGCAGGGGTTTCAATAGTCATATGGGATCAGAGGTGTTGGCCTTGTGCAGCATCACTTTACATCCTGCAAGTTGAGGGCACGCATTTCTTGGGGGGATCGAGAATCTGGATCCCAGAATTTCAGTCTAATCTGTTTTTGTCATTTATGTACTATATCATTTGAACTGAAGTTTCACCTGGGTGTGAACCACATCTCATAACATATTTTGCACAGACTTTTCTTTTCCTTGAAATGGACAGTTATGGTGTTCATGTTATTATGAACCATTATTCTTGCCTAGTTGTAAGTTGTTGGTAATTATGTCGCTTTGAAGAAGGGAAATTTAACTTAGTGGACATTTCTTGTGGATCATGGTAGTATAGTATGATAGAGAATATGCAAAGCATGGAAGTAATTTTAGGGAAGGACATGTATTTGTGATTAGAAACTGAGCATGTTTTAGTGTAGAGCAACTTTTATTAGTCTGTATTGGGTTTCTTATCTACAGTCAAGGCTGATTTCTAAAATTTTTGCAGATGGTGTAATCTACCACAATATATTAAACAGAATGATCAAATTTAATTTTAATCATGTACAATATTAGTTTTGAAGCAAGTATAATTAAAAAAGTTATCTTAGTCAAGCCATATGATAGTTCCAGTGCAACAAACTTCATTATTGTCATTTTTTTTACTATTTATGGTCCTATATTATTAGACATATTGTTTAGCAGTTTTCAGAAAAATGGAAAATATGTTTATATACATACTATTTGTTTTCCTTCTCAACTATGTTAGCAATAGTGAAATAGCTCAGTTTTCTTAAAAATTTTTTTACATATAAGTAAACCTGTGATGCAGGGTATAGTGTACCTCTTATTCATGCTTCATAGAAACTCAACTGTTAAACATTGTTTTATAATTATAATACTACATACAGTTACCTGTCTCCCTACATTTTAAGCAACTTCAAACCTTAAACCACATTTACTAAGCAATCAAGTGAATGGAGATGTGATTGAGCCACCCTGAGCCAGTGTTAAAATATTGTTCTAGTTTACTGTCCTGTCTCAGTAGAAGGGATTGGTTGTCCCCCACTCCTCCAGATCTAACCCTCTCTTATCCATTCCTTTCTGGAACTATCTATGAAGATGTTCTTTCATGCATACAGTTTCTCTGCCAAAATCAAAAAGTCATATTGTAACCCAAGTGAGAAGAGGGGCTCCCTTATTTGACTACTGCTCATGTTTTTTAATCTTTCAAAATTTCACCCAAGATCATGAAAGTATTCCTCATCTCCTGTAGATAATTTTTCCATCAATACCTTGCACAAACCATCACTTATTAACCGTTAAAATAATAAAGAATATTATCTTATTACTGATCTTCCATATCTGTATTGGAATAAAGATGAAATTAGCCACTTAACTGTGATGGCTTGTGTCCATATGTTTCCCCAAAACCTCTGGCTTAAAGAGGTACCTGGATCTACAGTATATAATGATAGCCTTAAGAACGAGTGAATACTAAATTAGCCCACTGATTAGCCTGGTGTGGGTCTGAGTGTGAATACTACTCATCCTAAGGTATGTAGCCTAGATAGAATATAAGGGACAGGAAGAGAACTGCTGTTCTCATTTGGCACTCTGCTCCACTATTTCATTGCTTTGGTGCCTTCTCTCCACCATAAACTACTTCTCTTCTCTGATGCCCCTCTGCCATCTCATTCTGCTTAGGAGCCAGAGAACTGTGAACTAAAACATCTACAGACTGTGAGCTACAATAATACCTTTTTCCTTTAACTTTGGGTATCAGATATTTTGTCTAAACAATAAAAGCAATAACTATAATACAAATTGCTTAAATAGCTAAGGGAAACACAGATCTAGGGTGTGTATATAAGGTGGAAAGGAGGCATTTGAAATGAAAGTTAGAAAAAAACTTGCTGTGGAAGTATTCCATGTCCAAAGCCCTAAATTTCCACTAAGAAATGTCAACACGAGGTTTATGAATTTTAGGGTAGAAGCTGTATTGGACAAGTAACATTTTCAGTGAAAAGTAGGGTTCTCAGTTCAAAGGTTGTGGAATTTCCCTGAAATGGCCCTACTTTTTGGGAATAGTATTAGGTATAGAAGAAACACAGTATGCATCTATATAAGACAACAAGCAAAATTTATTGTGTCCAATAGGATTAGGGATCAAAGCATATTGAAGTATGGAAGCCATAGTTAAGTAAAGTCTAGCAGCTTTTGCCTTGATAAACACTTTGAAAGAATGAACCATATTAAGGACAACTTACAACTCTGCCTTTTTTATTGTCTCAGTAGTCAATACTTTTTAGCTTTTTAAAATCCTGTGTGGATTGTGAGAACCAACTCTAGTTCTGTCTTTATGAACCTTTCTGAAGAAATTCAGTCTTTCTCTTGCTGCTACACTTCAATTCTAAGTAGTTCTTTCATGCATTAGCTTTGATTAAACATGAGATAGCAGAAGCAAGCTTTAGAACTCATATGATCCAAGGTAATTTTTATGAATAGGACTTATACAGTCAACCCTTCAGCAGATTAGAAATTTCCCATTACACTTCCTATTGTCTATCCCTTGAAGAATGTTTCCAGATGTTGGTAATTACTGTTTTGGCAAGTCTGAAAGAAAAGCAACCCTGTAACTTCAGTGGACTTTTCAAGATTTCTCAGCTTTTTGTAATGTACTATTGATGATAATGAATATAAAAGATAAGCAGCTGATACCTAGGTCTATATTTACCTCTCTGTATGCCTTTCTAACATGTAATTTCTAAGTTTATGTGGATATATAACATGTTTTAAAAGTACTTTCCAGTAGAACACTTGGAGAAACCATGAACCTACTAAATGTTGAGGATTCTTTGAGGACAGCCTGTTTAGTGGTGTTTCACTCACATACCTAGACACCCAACTAAGTTCCTAATCTATTGAAGAACTGAAGGATTTAGATAACATTTGCTGAGTCCCAAATACCTCTCTGAAGTGTGTTAGGTACTACATATATTAGCCCCATAAATCTGTGTACCATTCCTATATCATTTACCTTACATGATGAAGAAATCGAATTTATAATGTCACTTTCCCAGGGCTAAACAACTGAAAATTAATCAAGCTTTGAGCGTATTCTCAGTTGGGTTATTTTACAGTTTTCAAATAGGCTGACAAACCTTCTGATTTATTTACTTTATTTATATCCCATAAAACAGAACTTTTAATATGTATCCTATGTTTTGTACCTCTTAAATTAACAATACGACAAAGGTTTGCTAAGTAACTGAATTAAGTAAGTTACCAGGACAAATGTAACAGGGATTTGATAATTGTTTTATAACCAATAATTTTATAATAAAATCATTCATATCACTGCATTATTTTATAATTTCAATATTTAGAGACAATAATAAGCACAATACATTTTCCATGGATTGGTAATACATTCAAGTTAATGGTCTTCAAATCTGCCTTGGTCAATCAACTGCTTATTTGTCATTAATTACTTCCTAATACCATGTATTTAGATTGCTGTGTCAAACAACCATACAGTTCCATTTGGTAGACATGGTAGGAGATGTTCTCATTGTAGTTTTTACTATGATTCTCCACATATGCTGTAGAAGCTAGGTTTCTGTAGTCTAGTGGTTATCACATTTGCCTCAGTTATGCTGTAGAATTAGAGGATGCTAAATTATATGTTTACTCAGTGCTAATGACTATATACAACAACATATTGTGGTCATCCATTATAATATTACAACATTCAGAAGTTTTTCCCTACATCTTCCTAATACAGAAAAATGTTTTAGTCTCCTATTATAATGCTCGTGAGATTTTGTTCTTATCAAGCCCAACATTTCTGCAGACAGCAGAGGTTTATACTCATCATTCGAATAATGGTGTGATTTAGAATATCTTTTATAGTAAAGTGTAATGTAAGTTAATGTCTATCATTGTGAAATATTTTGCAGCAAAAAAATGGATGCTCTTGTGACCTGGTTGGCTTCCCACTGGAAACCTGTTTGGTTTGTGGACCTTTATCTTTTGGAAAATTATCTGAATATATGACAGATCAATAGTATTCTATATATTTAGGCAAATAAAGTATCAGGGGAAATATCAATCTACTTTACTCTTGGAAGCCTTTGAACCAAAATCAATACATTAATCTTGCCAAAATTACAGTTTGTTGAATATTTTTCTGGCTTGCTTTTGAGGAACTCACTAAATAAAATGGTGTCTTATTTGACCTAGACAGCTGATTACATATTTTTCATTCTAAATTGTTGAATTACCTTTTTAAAAATCACCAGCAAATGTCACAAGCCACAAAAAGTGAAGTCTAATTACCTACGAGTGAAGCATATCTCTACTGAAAAAATCTTTTAATGTTAAAATAACTCAGTTCATTGATGCCTATTGAAAAACATCTAAGTATACGATCTTCCCTTTGCTTTTCATTCGTTGTTTACATAACCTTTAGCATTTAAGTCTGGCGCCTCAGAAAAACAAGAGAAAAGACGTGTAATCTGTTTTGTCTTCAGTTTCATTTTGCAATCTACACTTACTGTTCCCTTGATAGATATTCTTTTATGTGTAAAATACACTGCTCCTTATCTAACAATGAGATGATCCCCTTAACGTGGCTTAACTTTCTGCTTGCTTTGCAATTTCTGCTAGACAAGGGGAGTGGCTTTTTGATACTTATTTAGTTTGAAGTATGATTTTAACATAAAGATAAAATTAAAAAAAAGGAATCCTAAAAAAAAAAATTAAAGAAAATGAAACAATTGCTCCAAGTGTGTTTTTAAAAATATGAAACCACTTTATTATTTGAGAAATGTTCTCTGCCTGGAATGCTGTATCCCCTCTGTAGTTCATCATAGGCAGCATAGGAAATGGAGTGGCATTTCCAGAGCTTTCCAATTCCCTGGTCAACCAGAGCCACAGAAAACTTCAAACAATGAAAATTGTCATTTTTCCCAGATACCAGGCATAATAACCCTCAGAATTTAGCTAGATTTGAAAGGATAAATCCTGTGCATAGAAAATGGGCATGAGGTGGAAAGACAAAGCTCACTATCACGTCAGACACAAATTGATCTTACCAAAATAGTACAAGTCACATACAGGAAACCTGAGTTAAAATCTTAATGGCTTGGGACCTTGTAAGAGAGGAAGGTAGACTCCATTCATAATTTTCCAGACAGAGATACAACTGCTTGTGGGAAACACCTCTAACTTATAGGCAAATATAGTAAATCTTAGTGTTGGCAGTTAGTATTACATACTATTCATTCTTTGCTTAGCTGACCCTTGACAAAAAGAAGATAGAAACACTAATAGTTGCTTTGCTAAAAACCAAATGATGAAAAGTGAAAATAATTCATGTTTTGTGTGAAACAGGCAAGATTTTTGTGTTTTTTAAAGTTAGCTAAAAAATTGGAGGATTGGTTTGATCAGAATGAGCCACCATGTAATTCGGTTTATCTCCTTTCACTGTTCAGAATTCTGCTTTTTCTCCTCCTGTACTTGACAAAGCCCTTCAGAGAACCTTGACTGGTAACTTTCCCCTTGACTGCAAAGTCTGCCATAATCTATATTCAATTTAAACCTCAGTTAAATTGGTGTTTAATTTCCGAGCTCCAGTTACCTACCTTGCAGTGCACTTTCAGTGACAACTGTAGCTGCATCTATATTCTTTTTTTTTTTTTTTTTTTTTTAGTCAGGGTCTCGCTTTGTAGTTCAGGCTGGCACTGAGCTCACTATGTAGCCCAGGCAAGCCTCGAACTCAGCAATCCTCCTGTCTCTGCCTCCCGAGTGCTGGGATGACAGGCGTGAGCCACCACGTCCGGCACTGTGGTATGTGGTATTGATGGCTGGTGGGCGTGAGTCACCATACCCAGCATTGTATGTGCTTAGCGGGATCAAACTCAGGGCCTTGCGCTTGCGAGGCAGGCGCAGGAACCACTGAGCTAACCCTCCGGCCCGCATCTATATTCTTGTCAATATTAACGTTTCTAAAAACTGACATTGTAAATTAAGATATCTCAGTCTAGGACTACAAACGCATATTCTCCCATTTTTCCTTTGTTTTCCTCAACATACCTTTTCAAAAAAAATTGAGACTTGTTTTTGTTTCATTATACAACATAACTATTTTAATTACCTTTTTGATCAAATGAAAATTATATATCTATTTGATCATGTTTTAAACATTATATATATTCTACAATGACTAAATTATGCTAGTTAATGTATGTATTACTATATACATTTACCATTATTTAGTGGTAAGAATACAAAATGTATTCCCCATAATTGTCAGGAATACATTGCTATTACCTAGTCACTCCAGCATACAATTATTTTATCCTTTCTATAAAATTCTTAGTCCTATAAAACTACCCTTTCTATAAAATCAATTTTGAGTCATTTCATAATATTTGCATTGATCCTCCCATGTGTAGCCCACAGCAATCACTATTCTATAACCTTTTGTGAGTTTATTCCTTTGTACTCAAAGCACAAGTGAAGTCAGACTATCCATCTTTCTGTTCCTTGTTTATTTCATTGAACATAAAATCTGTCAAGCGATCTGTGTTTTCAGAGATATCAGGATTTTCTGTTTTCTATGGCACAGTAGTATCCCCTTGTGTATCTATGCTTATTCATTCTTCTGATACTCACCTACACTAGGTAGTTTTGTAGCTGTTTTGAATAGTGCTACATTCAACATGGAAGAGTAGACACTTGTTTCTTCAGCTTCCTGATTCCATTTAGTTTGGAGCTATGTCCACTATTGGGAATCACTGGGTCATATGGCAGATTTATGTTAAATTCTTAAAGAGTTCTGTGGTACTCATTTCTCATAATAGCTATACTTATTTATATTAATGCCAATTGTGTTTGAGATAAAGGGCTACTATCTAGAATATATAAAGGGCTTTAAAAATCAACCCCTCCAAATTTAAAGACCCAATTAAAAATGGGCTTCTGAAGTGAACAGAAACTTTTCAGATGGAGAAGTAAAAATAGATAAACACATGAAGAAATGGTCAAATATTCTGGTCATTCAAGAGTTGGAAATGAAAACAACAGTAAGATTTCATCTGACTCCACAAAGAATGGCTGTTATCTCAGTATTAGCCAGCAACAAATGTTGGCAAGACTGCAGGGAGAAAGGAACTGTTCTCCACTGTTGGTGGGAATGTAGGTTGGTACAACCACTATGGAGATCAGTATGGAGATTCCTCAAAAACCTAGGATTAGAAGTTCCATTTGATCCTGCTATTCCCCTCTGCAGGGGATATACATGAAATAATTAAAAGGTTCATATCACAGTGACATACGTGCACCCATCTTTATAGCAGTTCATTTTGTGACAGCTGAATCTTGGAAACAACCCAAATGTCCATCAACCCCCAAATTGGATAAAGATATGGTTATTTTATAAAACGGAGTATTACTGTCCCATAAAAATGATAAACAAGTTATTTATACTCAAATGGACATACCCAAGTATACTCATAAGTAAAATAAATAGGTCACAGATGTGTAAATATTGTATCTGTTCTCTGGTATGAGAAACTGAAGATGTTAATGAGCTGTAGAATGTATGATGGATATTGTGAAATATAAAATATCAGAAGGAAAATGGAGGGTAGGGGTAAATGCCAAGGGCAAAGAAAAAATTGTGGTGGTAAAGAAGGTGGGGGGGAACAAACTCTTGTGTATAGGGTGGTAGGGGAATAAAAAGTGAGAATTAAGTTGCGTCATATACTGATACAAATTCTCAGTGTTGAGCATTACCATAACAGATCTATATTGCAATAAAAATGCTTAAAAAAAAGAATTCCCTGTTCTTTCCAACCTCTCCAGCCTGTGATGTCTTCTCTCTGCTTCAAATAGGGTGAGGTGATGTCTCACTGGGGTTTTATTTGCATTTCCTTAATGACTGTTGATACTGAACAGTTTTTCACATAACTTTGTGGAAAGTGAGTTCAGATTTCATTCATTTGTCAAATCACATTATCTTATTTTTACTGTTTTTATATATTTTGACTTTTAACTTTTTATAAGATGTTTCATTCTGCATGTCACCTTTTCATTCTGTTGATTGTTCCCTTTACTGTGGAGGACTAGCTTGATATAATCATTTTGCCTATCTTTGTTTTTATTACCTGTGTTTTGCAGTTCATGCCAAGAAAGTAAATGACCAGATCAATGTTGTTAAGTTGTTCCCTTAGGTTTTTTCTAATAGTTTGACAGTTGAATGTTCTATAATTAAATTTTTCTTCTATTGCAGGGTGATTTTTTATTCAATGTGAAGTAAATATCTAATTTTATTCTTTTATAGGTGAACATGTAGATGTTCCAATGCCACTTATAGAAAAGATTGTCTTTTTCTCACTGTGTATCTTAGCACTTTTCTTGAGTCAGTTCATCATAAGTAAATAGATTTATTCTGGATGATTTATTTTATTTCATTGATCTATGTCTGTTTTTATTTATTTATTTATTTATTTATTTATCTATCTATCTATCTATTTATTTATTTATTTTTTGAGACAGGGTCTCGCTTTGTAGTCCAGGCTGGCTCTGAGCTCACTATGTAGCCCAGGCAATCCTCGAACTCAGCAATCCTCCTGTCTCTGCCTCCCGAGTGCTGTGACTACAGGCATGAGCCACCACACCTGGCTCTATGTCTGTTTTTATAATAGCTCTCTAGGGTTTTATTTATTATAGCTTTGATACCAGTAATGTGAATGCTTGCCTTTTTTTTGACAAGATTTCTTTGACCGTTGAAATTCCATAGAAACTTTAGTTTTTGTTTTTTTTTTTCCAATTTCTGTGAAAAACTAGAATATAGGTGGGATTATACTGAATTTCACTCTGCAAATTCTTGACATTTTATGAACATTAGCACTTTCAATCTATCAACACATAATATTTTCTATATATGTGTTTTATTTAGTTCCTTTCATCATTGCTATATAGCTTTCAGCATATAGTTCTTAACCTCAATAAAATGTATGGCAGTACTATTCTACATCACAATAATTTGTTGTTTGAGGCATAAAAAGTGCCAAATTATTTTGTGTGAAATTCACAAAGCAGTTGATCCTGACAAATCCTACCCTGTACATTTTTTAATTGAATTCTTTATTGGTACAATTTATATACATCTCACAATCACACATAACATTGGGGAATTTGTACCAATATATGATACAAGTCAATTCTCATTTTTACTCATATCCCTGCCCACCCACACCTCCCCACCCCCTATATGCATGCTCTTTTATTTTCTTTCAGATTCATATTTATTCTTTCCCTCATTACATCCCCACACTACATTTCCTTTGGAAATTTCCCATTCTACAAAAACTGTCATACTTTGTAGAGCTCATTTGCATCTACAGGTGCTCATATCAAAGGGAAGATCCGGTATTTGCCTAACTGTGATCTATTTATTTCACTCATTAGCATGTCCTCCAGGTGTATCTGTTTGCACATAAATGACATTTTATATAAAACTAGTACGTAGTACAAGATGCACTGATGACCAAATTTCATAAGTTTCAAAGCAGCTGAGTGTCATGGTATGACTGCATTCCTAAGGTGGTTTCTTCACTGTTCTTTGCTCATTTTGTTTTAAGTATTATAAAAAGAATATTTTCTTTGGATTTGTCCTTTTTTGTGTATAGAAGTGCTACTGAATCTTATATATTGATTTTTTTTTTTTTGAGACAGGGTCTTGCTTTTGTAGTTCAGGCTGGCCCTGAGCTCACTATGTAGCCCAGGCAGGCCTCAAACTCAGCAATCCTCCTGTCTCTGCCTCCCGAGTGCTGGGATTATAGGCGTGAGCCACCACGCATGGCACTGTGGTATGTGGTATTGATTGCTGGTGGGTGTGAGTCACCCCGCCCAGTATTGTATGTGGTTATGGGGATGGAACTCAGGGCCTTGCGCTTGGGAGGCAGGCACTGGAACCATTGAGCTAAATCTCTGGCCCTCTTATACACTGATTTTAAATTCTACCACTATATTGAGTTTATTCTAATAGGGTTCTTTTAGTGGAATTTTCATTATATATATATATATTATATATTATATATTATATATTATATATATTATATATATATATATAATATATATATATAGTGTTGGTAACAAATAAAGACAATTTAATATTTTCTGTCTACAAGGCCACTGCTGATTTTACTTCCTAGTTTCTCCTAATTTGCATATGATATCTAACTAGAAGTCTGTGAAATCAGATGACTCTTTCATCCTAAAATTTTTTTGTGTTTTTACAGTAGCTCTTGCAAAAAAAGGTAGGAAAATCTAACTGGTCCGTTTTGTTCCCTCATAAATTCCTGCTTCTCATTCCCATCTGGGTGTTCAATATCGTCTTGTAATGTTTTGTAGGGACTAATTAAGATTGCTCATGTTTTTGGTCCTCTCTCATAGTCTACCTCCAGTCTGTTATACATCCATTTGTAACAAATACAATTCTGAACAGAATTTAATCTAATTTTTACATAACGGTGCAAGTATACATAGATAAGTGACATTTCTCAGGTACATGGACTGCTTCCATGTGTTATCCCTCCAATTCATTGGGGAATCATTCTCCATGTCTTTCTCCAATTTAAACAAATGAAAATGTAGAACAAAGTTCTTATCTAAGATTATCCTTTCTACTCATGATAGACATTTATCTCCTCTGGTAAACTAATTGATCAATTTTTAACCTTGTTCCCAATTTTTTCTAAGAGCTTTATTTCCTTTGGAATTTAAAAGGGCTTTCATCTCTCATATTTCTTTGTCTAACCCTGATCCTTTGATCCTACAATGTATTGTCTTTCCTTTCTTGGGTTCTAAGTGGAAGAAATCGTTAAGAAATAAGCTTTATTAAAATCTTTCTGGCCTTTAGTGTTTCTACTTTTCCTTTGCCTTCCTTCAATCCATATAATTGTTTTCTGCTCTAGGACTTCACAAAACAGCATCAAATGTATTCCAAGTTCAATTTGTTTCAAAATCTGATAGATACCTTGCAATAGTACCTTTTTGATACATTCTCCCTTCTAAAATATTTCTTTTTCTGAAATATCACAAACTCCTGGTATTGTATCCAGCTTGTCAATAGTACATTCATTATTGCAGTTATCATTATATCTTTTCACTGATTTTCCTGCACATACGTAGTAGAAAGAATTTTTTGCAATAATTTCTTTTGTCCTGATAATTCTTTCCCTTAAGAATTCATTCTAGATTGTTGCAGCTAATTTCTTATTGTATGTAGATCAGAAGCAAATATGAACCCAGGATTCATAACTTGCCATGTCATACTCTCCTATTTAAAATATATCTACTGCTGAAGTCACTGTATTATTAGTAGCACAATCAACCCCAATTAGGTGAGTTACATACATAATCTATCTTCTTATACACCCTCAGTTTTAGCCAGTCTGTTCCATATATACAGCACATTTTTAAAATTACACATCTTAACTCTCCAGCAACTCTGTACTAATCTCCATTACTATTGCCAGCCTACTCGCCAAGATACCAGTCTTTATTTGCTCTTAATTATTCCCATGACAATTCCATAACAATCTGAAATACAAACATGATAGTGGCATATACTTTTATTTTACTTTTTATTTTTTGAGACAAGGTCTGACTTAGTAGTTTAGTCTGGCCTTGACCTCACTATGTAGCACAGTCTAGTCTTGAACTCTAAGCAATCCTCCCACCTCTGCCTCCTGAGTGCTGAAGTACAAGTATAAGCTACCACACCTGGCATTTTGCTATGTGGTACCAGGGATTGAACTTGGGGACCTTATGTTTGTCAGGTAGATGCTGGAACCACTGAACAAATCCCCACTTTTGTGTGTCCTGGGCATGAAACATCAGAATACCAAGGGTTTGAACTGTTTGAATTGCACTTAACTGTACTGATTTCTTTCTTTCTTTCTTTTTTTTTTTTTTTTTTTTTTTTTTTTTTTTTTTTTTTTTTTTTTTTTTTTTTGAGACAGGGTCTTGCTTTGTAGTTCAGGCTGGTCCTGAGCTCACTATGTAGCCCAGGCAGGCCTCAAACTCAGCAATCCTCCTGTCTCTGCCTCTCAAGTGCTGGGATTACAGGCGTGAACCACCATACATGGCACTGTGGTATGTATTATTGATTGCTGGTGGGCATGAGTCACTATGCCCAGCATTGTTGTATGTGGTTACTGGGGATCGAACTCAGGACCTTGCACTTGTGAGGCAGGCGCTGGAACCATTGAGCTAAATCTCTGGCCCCTGTACTGATTTCTTATATTACCATTTAAGGCTCCTAAATCACTGGTGAAAATTAAATAGCCATGCATACAAAGCACCTGATCTGTTAGAAAATCATCAGTCATGAATGTTTATTTTGGAACTTCAGTGGACCCATAATGGCAGTTATTCCCCAAAGCTAAAATTAAGTCATCACATTTATTAGATAGATATCAGATCCTTACAGACATTTTAAATGCTAAAATTGGTACCTTATAATATGAAAAGGGATAACTTCTTTATTTCAAATAATTTCATTATTTACAAAATAAAATATCATTTGAACACATAGAACTAATGCACTAAAATTTGACAATTTTATAGGAACTTTTTCCAAGAAATTGGAAAAAAGTAAAAGGCTGATTATACTTGCAGTCTCTTCAAAGAGAAGTGAGACATTTCTTACCCAGGGTATTATTTTTATTCTATACCTGAGTTGTGCATAACCAATGCAGATTGTTTAATAAATGATAGTGGAATGAATGTTCAGTGAAGCTTTTCTCTAGGCCATACTAAAAAAAACTACACTTGATTTATTTATTTCCTACTCCTACTACACTTTTATTTATGCTCAGTCTTTGGAGTGAATCCATTCTTGCAATTTAATATTTCTTTCTTGATTTTGGACCAAAAAGTTTCCTTGACATAAACTGCACTATTTGCACATTATATTCTAATAAATCCTTTTTTATAGAAACAACATTGTTTATGGGGCATAAGTTAGAGAACAATGTTTTCTGTGTAGCTTATGTGGCATTTCTCTTTCTGATGATGATACATCGCTTAAAATTTGACTTAAGAACTATCAAAGACCATTTCTGAACACTTTAATAGCATTTTAAGATTGTTGCATAATTATAAAGACTAATTTACATAAATCTGAATTGGGTAAAGGAAATACTGAAATAGTCTTTTTTTTTTTTTTTTTTTTTTTTTTTTTTTGAGACAGGGTCTCGCTTTGTAGTTCAGTCTGGCTCTGAGCTCACTATGGAGCCCAGGCAAGCCTCCAACTCAGCAATCCTCCTGCCTCTGCCTCCCGAGTGATGGGATTACAGGTGTGAACCACCATATCTGGCACGGCACTGTGGTATGTGATATTGATGGCTAGTGGGCATGAGTCACCACGCCCAGCATTGTATGTGGTTACCAGGATAGAATTTAGGACCCTGCGGTTAAGAGGCAGGTGCTGGAACCACTGAGCTAAATCTCTGGCCGGAGATAGTCAAATTTTAATATTGGTGAATCAGTTCTTTATATAGGCAGCTCAAATTTATTTAACTTCAGTTAATGACATCCTTAATGCCTAACATTTATTATCAGTAGATGAGATATATGATGTCTAATAGGAGACATAGGCATTGGTGCATCCCTGGGTTTTTCTTCTTAAAAGGTACTAAAATTTGTTTTATTTTATATCAGACTAAAGATGAATATAATCAACCAAATAATTCTATTTTTGTTTTATATGATTCAGTTTTTTTCTGATTTTAAAAGAAATTAAAACTAAGTCATTTTGTGGATCCCCTGTAATTAACATGAGCACAAGGTGTTGTGTTTATTTGGCTTTACAGATAAGACACTCCAAATCAAAAGGCCGAATTAACAACATTGTTTTTAACTCTCGATTTTCAATCTTACAGAGACTTCCCAGGTTCCCAGGGAGTGGATCCAACATTGGATCCACAAAGAAGCAATTTATTCTGATTTATTCGCTGCCTATAATTTTTTTTTTTTTTTTGAGAAGGGTCTTGCTTTGTAGTTCAGGCTGGCTCTGAGCTCACTATGTAGCCTAGGCAAGCTTCAAACTCAGCAATCCTCTTGTCTCTGCCTCTTGAGTGCTGGGATTACAGGCGTGAGCCACCACACCCGGCACTGTGGTATGTGGTATTGATTGTTGGTGGGCGTGAGTCTCCATGCCCAACATTGTATGTGGTTACCAGGAATCGAACTCAGGACCTTGTCCTTATGAGGCAGGCACCGGAACCACTGAGCCTACCCTCTTTTAAATAGTAAAAACTATTTAAAAATTTGGAAGTCATTAAGTCAGTGACAGCAGAGAAAAACAGATACAGATTCATTGTTTGGCACCAAGTAACAGGTGAATAGCAAAACTCATACTGTAATATTTTGGTTGAAAACTAACAAATTTCCTTTGTGAAGAGTACAGAGCTATGTTTTAGACAAAATTGTTTTCTATTTTCTATTATAGAATAATAAAATGAATTCTCTATCAAATTTTCAAATGATATTGACTTGTTAGTATGATACTATGAGGAAAAATCCTGTGATTAAAATTTGGATAGAACTATCAAAAATAACACTATTATTAGGCCCATTACCCCTAAATATAAATAAATTTATTAACTATTTCCTAACTTACATGATGATACTGGAAACCTCTGGATAACACAAGTTAGAAAATTTCCCTGAAAAACATAAAATACATTGAATTTTATGTACTTCACATGCTTTCTGCCAGATAATTTACAACAGAACAGAAAATTATTACCAATGCAACAATAATATGAAATGAGAAATTTAAACATATGTAATAAAGTGGGCTGGAAGTTTTCAAGAGATACTAAGGCATATATATATATATATATATATATATATATATATATATATATATATTATATGTGTGTGTGTATTTTTTTAAAAAAGAATAATATGTACTTTAGGGAAAATATCATTTTTTCCAGGAAAATTTGCATTGATGTAATTGCAAATGTACTATTCATTTTCACAGTGCGAAGCAACAGCTCAGATATTCACTGAGCTGTGCATTTGAAGCAGCTTTGAGAGAAAATTAGATGAATTTTAATAGTAAATTGTGAAGCCTAAGGTGTTTATAGCAGTTTTTCAGATGTATATCATCATATTTCAACTGGTTTTATTTGTAATACTCACTGAACCTGATCAACATAAAAAGTTTAGTTCCCTCTGGACTCACTTCTATTTATAATTGGATTATCTCATTGTCCTGCTGAGAAAATATGTATTTACTCTACATTCAAGAATTCTTGTAATTCTTCCAAAGCAGATATCTCAAAGAATGAGTTTTTTGTATGCCACTTAAGAATCTCTAAACTAAATTATTTCTTATTTCAACAATGGCAGCCCAATTTGGAATACTGTTTTTTTTTTAATTTAGTTTCTCAATCTAACACTCAGATGTGCAACTTAGGTTAAAGTTTCATACCTGACTGAATTTCCTTGAGAGGGCTGAAAGACCATATGTAATATTCGCCATTTTGCATTACAGTTTGGTTTTCAGTAGGTAATGAATAAAATGTCTTTTACATAATTTTTAAACTGGATTTTTACTGTTAAACAGCAAACCAAACAAATATATTCATAGATTATTTCTGCCCTTTTGACACTGATTTCTGTATTTATCCATGTTTTGTTATCATTGACTAGACTACCGGGAACTTGCTTTTTTTTTTTTTTCCTAGGAAGTTTAGAATATGGTGAATTGAAGTATGTCATGAGCTACTTACACCAACAGTATTCCTGTGTGAACTAAGCCATAGGAAGTTTATACTCACTTTCAAGCATGACTCTCACTTCCTTCTGTGTTTGGGATGGTAAGGCGTGATTGTATAAAGTTCAATGCTGTGGATCTATGCATGTCACTGATGAAACAGCACCAGAGGACTGTGCCTGGTGAGGATTGGCCTCAGGGTCTCTCTGGTCCTTTGCTCCTTTCCTTGACATTTTTTCCCATTTTCCTTCCCACTGTCCATGAGCTGAGTAGGTCTGCTTTATCACAGTGATGTTTCTTCTTCAAAGGACCCTGAACATGGAACAAATCCCTTAAAGCATCAGACAAATGAAACTCCACCTCCTTGAAGTTATCTTTGTGGAGTATCATGTTTTTTCCAATAGGAAAGCTGCCTGATACAGTGGATTCGAACAGTCTGGAGTTAGATCAATTTCCCAGACTCTGAATCCAGCCAAACCTACGTCTAGACTTCCCCAGTAATGAACAGGTGAAATTATTTTTAATTAAGACCTATATAAGTTTTCACCACACATGATGCAGAAAAGTTTGAGGATAATCTTGGACATTTGCTTAAGTTTTTTCTCCTTTTAAACAAACAAATCAGAATTATATAAAGAAAGTTAAATGCTTTTATATGAATCATGTGTGAATATTACATGTCACCTTATAGAAGCCACCTGAAAAGCTTCTTTGTGACATGGGAAGGCAACAAATACTTGGTTTAGTGAGAAATAGCAGTTGGGCAGTACTGTTAGGAAAAATGTAACAAGTAATCTAAAGATTAGAATTTCTTCGGTAGTTGAAATTTTATCTCCTTTCAAACATTAACTTCCTTTTTTGGATTTTACCTCTCATGGAGATATGGAAGTAACAATTTTCAAAAGCTTGTTAATGATGAAAACCAGAAGAGCAATGCTTAGAATCATACAAAGATAAAATAAACTCTAATGTAACACTGATGTACCACACTTCATTTGTGATGAATCAAACCATTTGGAAGACAGAAATGGGAGAATGGAGAGTTTGGCAGTGTTTCGATAACAATAGAATTGCTGGTTAACAGAGCAAACACAGCCTGAGTAGAGAACAAGTATTCATCTTTAGTTATATATTAGACTCCTCATCCAAGGCAGCTCCAAACTCAGTCTGACGGTAGAATCCTCCCAGCAAGGCTATGTAGATTTTCTCAGCATTACATTTCTCCACACGGGCTTGGTACTGGGTTTCAAAGCTGAGGCCTAAACTTAATATTCTCTTCCATCCTCAAGTGGGAGACATTTATCTGGCTGGGCTGCTCCTCATGCAGGCTTTTTTGCTTCGTGTATTCTGCAGTGGTCTTTGCACTGTACTCTCACTCTGCGGAGCTTGCATGGTAAGGTAGCCTGGCCGGGGAACACCTGACAAACCTGGGATGTGTTGTGAGATGATTACTGAATGTCTTACTTAGCCATTATCTTGTTTTGCCTCTCTGAATTATTCAAATATAAAGTTATATTAGTCTTTACTTATCCCGCTCCATTTTCCAAATTGTTCTGGTTCTTTGCTGTTCTAGTAAACAAGATAATTTTAATAATATTTATTAATATTGTGGCTAAAAGAGGAGTAAGAATGAAGGTTAAAAATTCTCTGCTAAGGGGCCGGATATTTAGCTCAGTGGTTCTGGCACCTGCCTCCAAAGCACAAGGTCCTGAGTTTGATCCCGGTAACCACATACAATGCTGGACGTGGGGACTCACACCCACTAGCCATCAATACTATGTACCACAGCGCTGGGCATGGTGGCTTACGCCTGTAATTCCAGCAGTCGGGAGGCAGAGGCAGGAGGATTGCTGAGTTCGAGGCTTGCCTGGGCTTCATAGTGAGCTGAAGGTCAGCCTGAACTACAAAGCGAGACTCTGACTCAAAAAAAAAAAAAAATCTCTGCTAAAGGGGGAAGAAATCTGATTTAGTACACACCTGTCAACTCCCAGTTTCCCTCTCCTTTAGTCATGAATTATTTTTCAATAGTTTGCAATAGAGACTCACTAAATGCATGGAAAGCTGCTTACCATATAAAATGTTGAAACTGACTACACACGTAGTCCAAAAGTCAAGCTACAGAAGCTTCAGTAATCAGAACACAACCAGTGAAAACTGGCTGAAATGCTGACTCCTCCCACACCCTAGCTTTACTTCAGCATGCGAACTAAACCCAGGATCTTTATATCCTCCTCTCTTTCTATTTTGATAAGGGTTTCCTTAAGGGCAATTAGCTAGGCTGGACTCAAAGTTGAGGCCCTCTTTCCTGAGCTTCCCAGAGTACTAGGATTACTGTATGTAGCATTATGCCTGGCTAAGTGCCCTATTTTTTTTTTTTTTTTTTTTTTTTGCTTTTTGAGACAAGGTCTCGCTTTGTAGTTCAGGCTGGCCCTGAGCTCACTAAGGTGCCCAGGCAAGCCGCCACGAACTCAGCAATCCTCCTGTCTCTGCCTCCCGAGTGCTGGGATTACAGGCGTGAGCCACTACGCCGGGCTCTGTGGTATGCGGCGTTGATTGTTGGTGGGCGTGTCTCTACGTCCAGCATTATATGTGGTTACTGGGGATCTAACTCAGGACCTTGCGCTTGCGAGGCAGGCTCCGGAACCACTGAGCTAACCCTCCAGCCCAAAGTGCCCTATTTTTATTCTCATCTCCAATTCATGATCAGAGAAAGCCACATATTTTTTCACATCAAATATAAAAGGTATCTTTCTTAATATTAACCTACCTTTAACTTACACGTGGCAACAATCACCCATCAAACACTGTTGAAGCCTCATTTTTAGTATCATATTTGATATTTCCTTGATAATTTTAATTTCTACTAAACAGAATGGCTGGAGGTTATTTCTTTTCTATATTAAGCTTTGAAAAAGTAGCCTCCACATACTCCCCATTTTGGTCAGGTTGACCTCCTAGCAGTCCACAGACTTGTTACTCTGAGGTTTTGCTCATCCTTTATTCCTATCTCAAATCTGCAATTTTTTTACAGTTTAGTCCAATCTCCACTTCCTCACTGAGCTTTCAAATTCTAATTGTCCCAGGAAGATCCAGTATTCTTTTTTACAATACAGTGACACCAAGGTCTATGCTTTTCCTCCTCACCTGACCATTTGTAGCTGTGAATGTTCATACCACACAAAGCAATCCTTTCTGTGTCTGAATACTACTGTCTGGGGGAGTTTCATGGGTACTTTATGCCTTTCCCAACCCTCAGGGCAACCGTTGTCCACAAAGGGGTATGACAGTGATTGAAAAGCAGAAATCCTTGAGAAGGAATGATTGTAGTGCTATTCAAAACATCAGAGCTGAATTTACATGGTATTTGGATCCACACAGTGAAGAATATATGGGAGTCAGTTCTGCATTTATACCCACAAAATTCTTTTCATTGTATCTTCAAAGTAAAAAAAAAAAATCTAAATTAGCATGTATCTTCATTTCAGTCTCCTGGAGAAACAGTAGCTCAGTTTCATGTTCTTCAATTTACCACTAAGAACTTTCAACCCACAAGTCAGGTAAGAGGTATTTAAATGGTATACTTCTCCTAATTTAGAGCACTGTGTATTTGGTAGTACCTGAAAAATAATATTTAAAGAACTTTAAGGGTCATGACTTTTGTTATTATAATCTTAGGGGGAAGTATCTGTTAATAATCTATGTGCATAACTACAAGCTCATGGTTTTAGAAATTTTGTATATTAATTATCTGTAGCAATTACTGACTTTTTCATATTCAAATTTTCTCCACTTTTATCAGCAGTTCCCTTCAGAAGGCCTGTTTTGTTTTTAGCCATCATCTGAAGAGTCAGGAAGCTCTTTTGCTTTTTGGAATAAAGTTGTACCACACTCTTTCTTATTTAGGGCAGGAGAACCCAGAACGGATGTTTTAGAGAAACCTGAGATTTCTTTCAATCTAGGCAGCTGGAGATACTGAGATATGCCAAAGACCCTGAGCCACTTCAGTGAAAAAAACCATATATATCTTTTATTTTTATTAGGTCATATTTATCTTTTTAGTATCAATTATGCAATATTCCTAGTTTAATATCTGACTGTAAAACCACATCTTTTTTTATCCTGAAAATACTTGTTGCTAATAGAATAATATAAAATTTCCTGTCTTATTTATATATAAGACAGTAGATTCAAAATAAAATAGGGGAAACAGTTGGAGTATTTTTATTTTCAATAAAATTTGGTACATTAGATTCCTATTCAAATTATTTTGTTTTAAATTGAAGGCTTGATGAATGTGTGATAGGTAATGCAGTTGATGGATTCTAGTTGTTTTTGCTTCTTTTAAAAATCAGTATCAGGTGCCGGGCATGGTGGCTCACACCTGTCATCCCAGCACTCGGGAGGCAGAGACAGGAGATTGCTGAGTTCGAGGCTTGCCTGGGCTACATAGTGAGCTCAGGGCCAGCCTGAACTACAAAGTGAGACCCTGTCTCAAAAAAAAAAAAATCAGTATCAGTACATTGTATATATACATCATGATCACAGTCAATATTGGGAATTTGTACCAGAATATGACATGATTTAACTCTCAGTTTTCCCATTCCCCTACCCACCCCACAACCTTCAACCCTCTAAATGCATAAGCTTTGTTTCCCTTTTTTTTTATTACCATCAGATTTTTTCTTTACCCCTAATTACCTCTCCACATTTCCCTTTGAATATTTCCCATTTTGCATTATCCATCATATATTCTAGAACTCATTAACATCTTCAGTTTCTCTTACCAGAGAACAGATATGCTTTTTACACGTGTGACCTATTTCACTTATGAGTATGTCCTAAAGGTACATCCATTAAAGACTAAATGATGCAAACTTATCATTCTTTAAGGCAGAGTTATACTCCATTTTACAGAAAAACCATATCATCTTTATAGAGTCTCCAGTTTATAGGCATTTGGGTTGTTTCCAAGATTGGGCTATTAAAAACTGAGCTGCTATGAACATGGGTGCACATATGTCACTATGATATGATTCTTTTAATCCTTTAGTGTATATTCCTAGCAGAGCAATAGCAGGGTAAAATGGGACTGCTAATACTAATTTTTTTAGGAATCTCCACACTGACTTCCATAGAGGTTGTACCAGTCTACATTCCCAGCAGCAGTGGAAAAGGGTTCCTTTTTCTGCACAACCTCAATGGCATTTGTTGCCGGCTAGTTTCGAGATAGCAGCCATTCTTTGTGGAGTGAGATGAAATCAAAGTGTTGTTTTTATCTGTATCTCTCAAATGGCCAGTGACATTAAGCATTTCTTCATATGCTTCTTTGCTGCTTTTACTTCTTCCTCTGAAAAGTATCTGTTCATTACTGATACCCATTTTTGAATTGGGTCTTTAAATTTGGGGGCACTGGTTTTTTTAATCTCTATATATTCTAGGTAGTAGCCCTTTATCTGAAGAATTATTGGTAAGGATTTTTTCCCCATATTTTTGGTTGGCTTTTTGGTCTCCCAGTGGTTTCTTTTGCTGTGCAGAAGCTTTTTCTTTTTTTGAGACAGGGTCTCGCTTTGTAATTCAGGCTGGCTTTGAGCTCACTATGTAGCCTAGGCAAGCTTTGAACTCAGCAATCCTCCTGTCTCTGCCTCCCAAGCGCTGGGATTACAGGCATGAGCCACCACACCCAACACTGTGGCATGCGGTATTGATTGTTGGTGGGCATGATTCTCCACGCCCAGCATTGTATATGGTTACTGGGGAGCAAACTCAGGACCTTGCGCTTGCAAGGTAGGCTGTGGAACCACTGAACTAACCCTCTGGCCCTGTGCAGAAGCTTTTTAATAGAAAGAGATCCCATTTGTTGGTTTCTTCTGCTAGTTCTCATGCTATGGAGGTTTGGTCCATAAAATCTTTCCCTAAACCAATGTCTCCAAGAGTTTTACTTAACTTGTGGTTTAGATTCTCTGTTTTAATATTTAGGTCTCTCAAACACTTTGATTGGAGTTTAGTACACAGTGAAAGAGATGGATCTAGCTTCAGTCTTTGGCAGGTTGAAACCCAGGTTTTCCAGCACCATTTGTTAAAAAGGCTATCCTCCACATTTGGCTTCTTTGTCAAAGATTGCATGTCTTAGTGTATTTGGCATTGTTTCTGGATCTTCTAATCTATTCCATTGATCCTCAGGTCTGTTACTTTGGCAGTACCATGGAGTTTTTATCACAGAGGCTTTATAGTAAAGTTTCAAGTTGGGGATCGTAATACTCCTTCACAGTGTCCTTGTTGCTTAGTATTGCTTTGACTATTCTATGTCTTTTGTGATTCCAGATGAATTTCTGGATAATGTTCTCTAGATCTCTGAAATACATTGTTGGGATTTCAATCAGGATTGCACTGCATCTATATAGTAGTTGTGGAAGTATAGCCATTTTGATAATGATGGTTCTTCCTACTCAGGAACAAGAGATGTCTTTCCATTTCCTGATAACTCTCTAGTTTCTTTTTAAATGAGTCTGTTGTTTGTGTATTTCAAGGCTATTAATTTTTGAGTATTTATTGACTTTGTATCCACCAACACTACTAAATTTGGTGATTAAGTTTAGCAGTCTTTTGCATTTTTAGGATCCTCCAAATAGAGAATCATGTCATTGGTGAATAATGAGCATTTAACTTCTTCCTTACTTGGCTTTATTCCTTTTATTTCTTTGCCTTGCCTAATTGTTGTGGCTGTTTCCAGCACTGTGTTGAACAAGAGTGGTAACAATGGACATCTTTGTCTTGTTCCTGATTTTTATGTGAAAGGTTTCAATTTTTGCCCATTTAGTATGATGCTGGCTGTTGGTTTCTCATAAATAGTTTTTATTAGGTTGAGATAAAGTCCATCTGTTCCAATTTTCTGTAGGGTTTTGATTATGAATGTGTGTTGGATTTTGTCAAATGCTTTTTCTGCATCTATTGAGATGACCGTATGTTTTTTGCTCTTGAGTATGTGATTGTTTTTTCTAGCTGCTTCCAGTATTTCATTCCTTTTTGGTATATCTCAAAACTTTATAATTATATGCCTAGTTATAGATTTTTTTGATATTATGACCATTTGGAGTCTTGTATGCTTCATATTTCTGTCTGTCTAATCTTTTCTTTTTCCTGTGAATTTTTCTGCCATTATCTCTGTGATTAGTTTTTTAATGTCTTTTTTGTTATCTCCTGCTTCCTCAGTGACTCTAATCTTATGATATTCTCCTTTGAATTGTCTTGGAGCCATTGGATTGATTTATTATGGTCCCTGTCAATGTCCCATAAATTAGACCTTTCCTGTTCATTGGCTGCCATCCTGTCCTCTAGGTCTGAAATTCAGTTCACACTATGTTGCAAACTTTTTCTCTCTTAATTACCTGGACCTCTGTTTGTAGCTATTTAAAATGTTCTTTGTCTTTTGCTATCTCAGATTATATCATTTCTCTGGTCTCCTCTTTGGCTCTGTTAATCACATCAGTTAGCTTGGATAGTATCTCTGTCTCCAACTCTGAAATCATTTCTAATTTCCATTTTACTAGATTTGCTTTTGTTACTGTATCAAAGATTCCTATTGTTTGAGCTTCCATATGCTCCATTTCTCTGAATTCCCCTGGGTTAGGGGGTCTTTGCATCTGGAATTTTGAGTTTTTCCTCATTTCTTATCCTTTGTCCTTACTGGTATTTTTGGCTTTATACCTGGGCTGCTGTGATCATATGTCTAGCCTTAGAATTAAACACAAAGTATATACAATATTCAGGCATCACCTTTTAGAACTAAAAAGGTTACCAGGGAGTTGGATGGTAGAGAGGTAGGAGAGAGAGGGCTTAGAAATTGAATTAGAGAATATATAAAAATCACCAGACCCTGGAGGACTAATAGAGGCTAGAGGACAAAAGAGACAGATGGGACAAATATAAGACAGAATAGACTGACAGCAGCAGGGCCACTAAATATATTCACCCTTCTGTAATAGTACAGAAAAGAGAGAAGGGAAGACTGTGCATTAACTTAGGTGACAGATACTGACTAGAGAAATCAAAGTGAGAAAACTAAGGAAGAATAGCAGTAATGGGCAATAAGGACACTTTTCCCTCTCTTGAAAAATAAGAGTGATTGAGAGAAAAAAAGAAAAATCTAAGCTTGGGAACATAGCAATACAATAGTAGAAGAGTGAAGAATAGAAGAGTAGGGGAAGAAAAAGAAAAAACTGCAACAAAACAACAACAACAATAAAAAACAAAAGAAACCCAAAACAAAAGAATAAAAATACCAAAATAGAATAAAATAAGGTCAATTAACAAGCTGTCTGAGGTGTGGACCCATTGATTCCCACGTTCTGCTGGGGTATTGCAGGCTCAAAAGTTAAAGGTGCCCTTTCCCTTAAAGTGAGTTGAGGGTCCTGCAGGTAGCACTGAGCCCAAAAACTCACACATAGTGAAGTTCACGGTGATTGGTTGCTCAGTGGGCATCCATTCACTGTAGTGTGTGTGTGTGGGGTTCCAGCACAGAGGCATGGTGTAGCAAACCCAGGCCAGAAGCTGCTACTTTGGGAACACTGTGTATAGATCCTGCTGCTGGCATTCTTGGTGGTGCTCGGAGATGCTGCCTGGGCCTCAGAATGTCTGTCCCTTGGAGTGGTGGGCAGGGCTTCCTTCCTTAACTGGGTGGCTCCTTTCTCCTCTCTTGGAACCAAGTTTATAAATGTTTAAGCATCAGCTGCTGTGGTCCCACAGGGCCCTGCTCCATGCTGGAGCCTTTTCTTGGAGGTGGTCTGTGGGCTATCAGTCATGCAGGTGTGGTGGTCTCTTCAGGTTGGCTGCCCCTCCCTTGCTGCGTCTTGGCTGTGGAGAGGGGACCCCCTTGCTCCCTCTTCAATTTTCTTTCACTTTCTTCAATATTTGGCTCCGATTTTTGTTTGTTTGTTTGTTTGTTTTTTGGGGAAAGAATTTCCTGCTCTTTTATGTCCAATCTGCTGTAGTTCAGGTTGGGAACAACAAACTATAGAGTGGCAGATCCTAGGTTTGTTACCTCTCTGTTACCGTCCCAGAGTCCTCTGTTTTTGCTTTTAAACATTAACATTCCACAGACAGTTCTTAATCCTATCTCAGTAGAGACATCTCTAGGATAAGATGGAATAGTTCATTCCACAGTTCTTTTTGGGGCTTAGATAACTTTCCTTTCCCCAGCACCATCAGTCAGTCTTCTACTCCTGCCCATAAGAATGTATCTGGTGTTTCAAAACCTATCAGCTGATTCTGTTTTCTACCATTTATTTCCAGAAATATTTAAATCAGAATACTTACAAGTCATTAATTTTATTATTTACAAGTGGAAAATAAATTTTCTTGTAATTTTCTTGTAATTAATTTACAAGTTAATTTTATCTCTAACAAATTTTACACTTAGAGCTTTAAAATATGTATTCTCTTCTTTTTTGACTTAAAAGTTCATTATTTCATTAATACAACATTCTTTCCTAGCTTAATGTAATATATCTATTATTAGAGCATTTGAATTTGAACAGTTATTTCAATTGGAATTAGAAATCAAGTGATCAGCTAGAATTTTAGAATTGTATATTATTAATGTAAGCTTTTAACTTTTGCCTACACTATTATTTTGTTTGAGTCAAGCTATTGTCTTTCCATCCATCTATATAAATAATGGGTGAATCTGCTCTAAAACTTGTTTTTCAGAGGGTGATGAATTCATGTATATATCTATTACCTTACTAATCTATGAATTTCAAAATCATTCAAGTCAACACACACTATAAAGGAATCTAATGCATCCATAATACTATGTGGAATTTTTTCTGTTGCATTTGAAATATATTAACCAAGAAAGGTTAAAACAAACAGCAAAAAGTACAGACAGAAACACTTTAAATTCATATGATTTTCTGAATTGTATTGGCCCTGTATAACTACTTTCTATAGAATACCAGGTTTTATAATTTTAATACAGTGAAATTATAAAAAAATACTATATGCCTTCCATCACATTCACATTACTGATACTAAGATATTTTAATGGAGAAAATTTATTTTCCACATGGAATAAAATACTCATACCATATTTTATAGTAAATTTACTGGTGAAAAATATAAGCATAAAACTACCAATGTAAAGTTTCACTGATCTTGCCATCATTTAAGTACTCAGTTAAAATGCTTTATATTTTAAAGACGTTGAGTAAAATAACTGCCAATTGAAAATATTGTTCTGGTAAGTGCTAGTTAAAAATATTTGTAACAGGTCTGGAGGCCGGGAGGGGGGCAGGGTTCTTCATTACTTTATATCCAGAGTACAAGTTCATTTTGTGACATAGTTTTTCTCAAGACCTCTGCTCAAGCCTGTAGCTTTCTCTAATCAATTTATATTCCTTCATAATCAGGACTGAATCTCTGCCAGAAAAACAACAAAATATATTTTACACATATTTTAATTTCATAGGCAGACATTCAATTCTTACAGTCTATCTAAAAATCAATAAGCCACACTTAATGTTCAAATTTATCAAATTGAACTTTTTTCATTTTTGCATTATTCATTTGCTCCTCTGCTTTCCAGACAACTCTTAAAAACCTGAAATTTTTGATGACTGTTTATAATTCAATAATCTTTAAGAAATGTCTAATTTTTGTAATACTTCTAGTTTTATGCTTCCACATGTATGAGAGGCAATGAGGTATTATTTGAAAAACTCACCTTCTTGACATTCTATTCTACATTCCAGATAGATTAGCATTGCTTATAAAAATATAATTTAAAATCCCAATAATTTTTCTGTCTTGATTTTGTAATCTTACTCTGAAAAAGTATAACTTCATTTATGTATAATTATATTCCCACATACTATTGGTGAGAGAGATATTTGTGGCTTCTCTAATGTATGTGGGACAATCTCCAGTAGAGTACTTAGCTATCTACTTTTGATAAATAAACTAGGTTAACATTTGACCACTATATATAGGTTATGTCTTCTCAGGGACTCAGAATTGTTGACTGTATAACTTAGAGGATTTTTTTTTTCTTTTTGTTTTATTGTTACTTGGGATTGGTTTCAGAGACTTCACACTAAACTACACTTCCTTCCAGCCCTGTCCCTCCTGTTTGTTTGTTTGTTTGCTTATTTATTTATTTATTTATTTATTTGAGACAGGGTCTCGCTTTGTAGTTCAGGCTGGCCCTGAGCTCACTATGTAGCCCAGGCAAGCCTTGAACTCAGCAATCCTCCTGTCTCTGCCTCCCAAGTGCTGGGATTGCAGGCGTGAGCCACCACGCCCGGCCCTCCTGTTTAATTTTTTTAATTGAATTCTTTATTGGTACATTTATATGCAGCTCACAATCACACTCAACATTGAGGAATCTGTACCAGAATATGACACGAGTTAATTCTCATTTTTAGCCATATCCCTACCCACCCCACAATTCCTCACCCCTTGTATACATGTGCTTTCTTTTTCTTTCTAAATCGTATTTATTCTTTCCCCTTATGGCTTTCCCCTACCACATGCCCTTTGAATATTTCCTATTTCTCAAAATCTATCATACCTTCTAGAACTCATTTACATCTACCTCCTGTTTAAATTTTGATACAGTATCAAAGTCCCTAAGCTGTCCTTGTTAGGCTAGAAGTCCAGATATTCCTGCTTCCTTGTCTCAGAGCACTGGGAGCCACCACACAGTGTTAGGAGTTTAATATTTGATTGACATAACTTCATTACAAGTTTACCATGTACTTATAAATCGAGAAATTTAACAAATGTTCAGAATGCTGTAATATGTTGACATTTCAAACAACAAAGTGTAAGTTTATATCAAACACTGCACTGGATTTTATTGTGTGTATAGTCACATGTGTTTCAAGCCATATTTTAGATATTTATATGAAAAAAAACTTACATCGCTTATCTTTAATTCACATTCATATTTTATCTGGCAATACTTGGTGCAAGATTGGTGTACCAAACTCAGACTTATTTGTCTGCACTTTGGCTTTATCATACTTTATCCTGTCTTATTAAGGTTATTAACAAGTTTTATTTGTGGGAATGGCAAAGAAATGTTTTTTTTTTCTTTTGTAAAACTTCTTACTTTTGAAATCATAAGTTCTGCCAAAGTTTTTAATTGTTTTGGTGACTCTCTTAGCCATGTTAGGAATATGTATATATACATACATACATATATATATATATATATATATATATATATATATATATATATAATGTATATTTGTTTTGTTTTTTGTTTTTGACACAGGGTCTCACTTTGTGTTCACGCTGGCCCTGAGCTCACTACGTAGCCCAGGCAAGCCTCAAACTCAGCAGTCCTTCTGCCTCTGCCTCCTGGGCACTGTGCTATGTGGTATTGATTGCTGGTGGGCTTGAGTCACCACGCCCAGCATTGTATGTGGTTACCGGGATCAAACTCAGGACCTTGTACTTTCCAGGCAGGTGCCGGTACCACTGAGCTAAATCTCCGGCCCTAGGAATATAGTTTTATGATAAATTAAAAAAAAACACCCATATTCAATGACACATGGTGTGCCAATTCCGAATTACCTGAATGAGGAACAGAATGGTTCAAAATGAATCAGCAGGGCTGGGGCCTCTGAAGCTTAACCATGCTGTCACTTGGAATCAGAGCAGGCTGGGCATTTGGTTGATTTCGGTCCCCCTGATCATGCCTTGAAAGAGCTACTGTTGATCCATATGCTGATTTAAGTAAACCAAAGTGGTATGTACAACAGATAACAAAAATCCGGGATTATACAGTAGCATCTTACATTACTAGAAATTGCTCAGGAATTTTCCAAAGTGGAAATTAATTTTTTCTTGATTTACAATGAAAACACCTGGAACATATTCAATTGCATGTTTCCTGGGTTTTATTAATCCCACATAAAAGACGACATCTTTTGCCAACAGCGAGTCTCAGAGTCTGGAGGAAAGAAGCTGTAGACAGGAGCACTCCGGGCAGGGAGCATGGTGGGACCCATTGCTACAGTTTAGTTTGAGAGACTTTTGCATTGCTGTATTGAAAACGACACCCTCCCATATTGACAGAAATCTTCCTTGGGTTGCAAAAAATAAGAGCACCCCCTCCAGTGCAGGTTCAGAACTGCAGTGAGATTCTTTTCCCTAACTCACCGAAGGAAAAATATGATCCGTGAAAAAACCATGGAAGAAAATAAAACAATAAATATAAAGTAAAATACAAAATAAAATAAAATAAAAAATGTTACAGATAAAGCAGGAAGCAGAACACCCCTTTTGACTATTTACTAATGGAAGTGTATATCGGCCACAGAACTGCAGTCAGAGAAGTGCTGGAGTGATGGGTTCTACCCTCGACAAGCTGAGAAATGGTACCCATCCAAGTTTGAAGCACCACTAAGCACATCTTGCATCCGCCTTCCCCTCTGCCTGACCCATATTCAGGATAAAAAGCACCAAATAACACATCATTTGCAAAAGGCCGACCTTCTATGAGGATCACAGTAATTACCTTAAACAGATTCTAATATTACACAGATGTTGCAACTCTATGAAAGAGAATTTAAATAACCATGATTATCAGGTTAAATGCTCTTTTGGAAAGCCAGATAGCATTCAAAACTGGTGGAATTTCATCATGAAAATGGAAATGATGAGAAAGACTTGAAGTGGAATATTGTAAATAAATGGTATAGAAGGGGAAAAAATGCCTCTAGCAGACTCAGCACAGCAAGGAAACAAATAAATAAACTTGAAATGGCCCTAGAAATTACTGAAACTCAAAAGGTAGAAAAATGAGAATAAAAAAGCATCATAATTCTGTGGGACAACATTAAAAAGTAACATGTGACTGGAATTTTGGAAGGGGAGAGAATAGGAAAGAATGAATGTTTGAAAGAATAATGGCTAAGAATTTTTCAAATTTAGAGACAAACATTAAACTACAGGTATAAGAATTCAGAGACAACCTAGCAAGACTAAATAAAAACAAATAGCAAACAGAATATTTTAAAAAGATCAAGAGGCAGAAGTAACATAAGGTGGAGAGGAACTCAAATGTAAAAGTAAGTTGTAAGGTTTCTCTTTAGAAATCACCCTAGTTATTAAAAAATGGTAAAAGAAAAATTAAGAAAATAACTATTAACTCATTCTATAAACACAAAAGATATCTTTGGAAGAATAAAGAGAAATTGAGATTCATTTTAGATAAACTAGGGGAAACACTGTCAGCAGATCAATAATGTACTGCTGTAGCAGAAATGATATAGAAAGTTTTACAGGCATAAGCAGCGGAACACTGATAAATTTGGGTCTGTTTAAAAATATGTTTTGTTGTTATTGTTTTGTTTGAGACAGGGTCTTGGTTTTGGTTTTGTAGTTCAGGCTGGCCTGGAACTCAGTATGCAGCCCAGGTAAACCTTGGACTCAGCAATACTCCTGCCTCTGCCTCCCGAGTGCTGGGGTTAAAGGCATGAGCCACCAACGCCCGGCATTGTGGGATGTGGTACTGATTGCTGGGGGTCATGAGCCACCACGCCCAGTATTGTAGTATGTTTTTACCTGATGAACCAGTGACCTTGAGCTTGTTAGGGAGGCACCAGAGCTACTGAGGTTAATCTCTGACCCCAAAAATAATTTTTGAAAAGATAAGCTAGGATAATAAGAAATACACTTCTAATTCAAATACATTTTTAAATGAAGTATGACACAGTGACACAAAAGATGCACAAATGATGTGACATATCTTCTCACTAATCAAACAGTATAAAATTCCTTAAAAACGACTCTGAGCTATTAAAATGGTATAACTTAATTTTTTGGCAAGATTACATGTAATTTTAGATGTATGTCTAGTAAATCAATGAAGAAAATTAGAAATAACTATAAAAACTGGCTTGGAAGACAATACAGGATAAAACATTGAAAAAATAAAAAAAGAAAGATCATACATGTTAATTAAATGTATTAGTAAATACACTAGGTATAAATGGTCTTTATACATCACTTATAAGATACAGATTGTGGAAAAAGTACTCAATGATTTTCTATCTACATTATTATATTTTAAAAGCATTGGTAAGTTAGTTACAGAAAAGCAGAGAAGAAAAGGAGGAATAAGGAAAAAAACAAAAAAAAAACAAGTGAAGGCAAGGAGAAAAGGACAAAAGTGATGCAGGGTAGAATGATAAGGGAAAGAAGAACAAAATTATCAAAAATATAAGCTTCAGGAAGAAATATTTTTTTTATTTATGAAGGGGAACATTATTGAGTCATGAGTCATTTTTCTAAGTATAAAACCTAAAAGCCACATAGATTTAGTATTAAATTACACTTTTTAAAAAGCACATGTTAGTAAAAAAGGATACACCTATTTGATAACATTTTTACACAAAATATTTAGATTAGTGCTTCATACATCATATGTGTTTGCCTTTATTATTAGAAAAATGATAGTAGTACTGTAAAAAGTTTCATAAAAGATACATGGTGGTTTCCATGCCTGACACAGGGGACTGGCAGATGAGATGCAAAGTCTTCTTTTAGGTGTTTTCAGCTTTCAAAGAGAGAGAAAAAGCATTTCATGGAAATGAGCACAGCTTACAATAGTTTTGAATTTTCGCCTTTGACATGATGTGAAAGCAATATGTATTCAAGCAATATGTATTCAACAGAAGCTGTAATTTGATGTTTTTTTTCTTGGATGAATATTGTTGGGGACCAGCCACGATATGTACAGATTGATGGACACCAAACTACAGGCCCTGAGGTCATGTAGACACTGCTTGCTTCAGAAATTGGGAAGTCTTTGCAGAAGGCCACAGGTTTCCTGGCTGGGAGGTGGCCATAATCCCTGCAAAATGATTTGGAGAAAAGCCCTGGCTTCTCTCTTTCTCCATTCTCCAATATCTTGGCATAGTGTTCCACTGGCTGAAATCAGTGGGAAGCCACAGAAATCCAGCCGGTCTGGCACCTCCCCAAACCATGCAGCCATAGGAACAACAAGAAGAAAGACACAAAGAAAAAGTCTCCGACTGAAATATGTACATTCCAGATGCTGACACCAAGTAAAATAAAAATAAGATAATGAGGTTTACTGATGGAGAAAGCAAAAGTAAGCCAGAGAAAATGCATAGATAATGATATTCAGTGGTGAAACATGGCAAACTGAGGAAAAAGACAAAGTGACTTGCTTTCAGCCTCTGTTTGACATAGTATTCATATTTGTAGTTTAAAATTAAGGAAAAAATAAAAGCGTTCAATATGAAAGTGTAGAAGCAACATTGTTTATTCTTGATGACATACCTGAATGTAGAAATTCACAAAATTTGTGCACACAAACATATTTACTTGTCTGAATTAAAATAAAAACACATAATAAACGCATTTGTTTGCCAATGAAGGCTCACAAAAGTATTGAGAAAACAATTACAGGAGCATCGAAAATATACACTAAAAATTACAAAACTGCCGGGCATGGTGACTCACACTTGTAATCCCAACACTCAGGAGGCAGAGGCAGGAGGATGGCTGAGTTGGAGGCTTGCCTGGGCTACATAGTAAGCTCAGGGCCAGCCTGAAATACAAAGCGAGACCCTGTCTCAAAAAAAAAAAAATCAAAGCTTTCTTGAAGAGAATTAAAGAATATTACATGAAAATAAAGCTTATATTCAGTAGTTGGGTGAATTAATTATAAAGATAGATTAATACTCAAACTCTCTGAATGATTATAACTCTTGTTTAAAGTTGAATGGAATTTTTCATGGAAATTTAAAAATTTCTCAAATTTATGTGAAACTTGCAAGAAAAGCCAAATAGTCTTGAAAAAGCCAAACAAATTTGGAGGGTTTAACTTCCTCATCAAAATTTACAACAGAGCTACAATGATCTGAATCAAAACTGTATACTACTGTTACAAAACAGATGTATGGAATTATCCTGATCTCTATTTAATTGGTCTATATAAAGAATTAAATTTTTTGATAAGGGTACCAAATTCATTCCAAATGGAACATATACTTTTTAAAGAAAAGATGTCCAGGAAACAGTATATTGAGGTACACAAGGTTGAAAATGAAACTTTTATCTATGTCAGGTACAGATTGTAACACAAAATGCACCAAAACCCAGATATTTGAAAGATACAACTATAAAATTCTACAAGCAAATAATGGAGGAAATGTTCATGCCATTAGATTTGTTCATTTGTTTTAGATGTGACAGAAAACAAAACAGATGTATTGGGCTTTATCACAATTAGAAATTATATCCAATATAATAAATGAGAGAAAACAGAAGTGAAAATAGGATAATGTTTTTGGAAGTCATATATTTGATGCGGGATTATTCTCTAAAATGTATTTTAAAAGTCCTACATCCCATCAACAACAATAAAAACAAAGTCAACTCAAAACGTGACAAAGGACTCAGATATTTCTACAAAGAAGATGTACAAATGACTACAAAGGGTTTGTGAATCAAATCCACCTGAAGGGGCTTCTAGGCAAGGTGTGGCCAAATAGAGGTAGCCTTGGCATGACTTTGGGAGTGAGATGAATTAGGGGCAGGAACAATAGGAACAATAGGAAAAGAATCAAGAAAGAAAGACCTGGAAAGTTAACAGCACAAAAAACAGAAAGTACACAGAAAAATACAAGTGTTCTGGAAGATGACCTCAGCTTTTTGGCCTCTTGTGGAGACAGGAACCAAACCATGCAGGTACGAAGGTGAGCCAGAAGGGAGTCAGTGCAAACAAAAGAAAAAGATCAGCAGCCCGAGGTTCTCTTATATGAGAAACTGTATGATATGTAACTTTTTGTGTCTGATTTATTTCATACTTAGGATTGGGGTCTCAAGGAAGATCCATTCTGTTTTCCTATAAATGACTCAAATTTGTCTTCCTTCATAGCAGAGTAACACTCCATTATATGTAAATTACCACATTTTCTTTATCCATTTGTCTTACGTTGGACATGTGGATTGCTTCCATAATTTAGCCATTATAAATTGTGCTGTTATAAATATGAGTATGCATGTATCTCTGCAAATGATGTATTTTGTTCTTTGGGAAGATATCATAACAGGGAATAGATGGGTCCACTGGAATTTAAGTTTCAGGTTTTTTTTTCAGAAATCTTCATAATAATTTCCATAGCAGTTGTATCAGTTTATATTATTGCCAGCGATGAAATATTTCCTTTTTTCCCCACAGCTTCTCTAACATTTATTACTACTTGATTTCATGATGTGGGCAGTTCTTTCTATAGTAAGATGAAATACCAGTGTTGCTTCAGTTTGGATTCCTCTAAAGGGTTAGCAGTGTTAAGCATCTCTTCATGTATTTATTGACCATCTGTGCTTCTTTGAAGTGTCTATTCATTTCATTTGCCCATTTTTTTGACTGATCTTTCATTTTGGAAGGTCTAAATTTTTGAGTTCTTTATATATTCTAGATATGAGTCCTCTAAATGAGGAATTACTGGAAAAAAAAAAAACTCTTTTCCCCATTCTATATTTTTACTCAGTTTCTTGTTTCTTTTGCTGTGCAAAAGCTTTTTCATTTACTATGATCCCACTTGGTGATTTGTGGTACTATTTATTATGCAACTGTAGTTTGTTTCGGATCAGCCTTGCCTACACCTGTGCCATCTAAGAATTTTACTTTGTCTTCCAGCAGGATAAGAGTTTCTCATGTAACATTCAGTTATTTGATCAATTTTGGTTTAAGTTTAGTACATGGTGAGAGATACATGCCTAGATTCAATCTTCTGCATATAGATTGCCAGTTTTCTCAGTGCAATTTATTAAAGAGCTGCATTTCCTACAGTGTGTGTTTTTGGCCTCTTTGTAAAAGATCAAATAGTTGACCATACTTGGAGTTGTTTCTCCACCCTCTCTTCTGTTCTATTGATCATCAAGTCTTTTTCATGCCAGGACCATACTGTTTATTTTTTAATTTATTTTTGAATTGAATTCTTTATCGTTCTTTTTTGAGACAGGGCCTCGCTTTGTAGTTCTGGCTGGCCCTGAGCTCACTATGTAGCCCAGGCAAGCCTCAAAACTCAGCAATCCTCCTGTTTCTGCCTCCTGAGTGCTGGGATTACAGGCGTGAGTCTCCATGCCCAGCATTGTATGTGGTTACCAGGTCTTGAATTGAGGACTTTGCGCTTGCGAGGCAGGCACTAGGACCACTAAACTAAATATCCGGCCCCCAGCATAAACTCTTAAGAGATGAAAGGATATAGGATGATGTGTTTTAAGAAGAAAATAACTCTCCAATAACTATTTATTGGAAAATAAATCCAATAATGCCATGCTTTGCATTTTAAAAAGAACTCTAAGATAAATATAAACAGAACAAATTTATAACCATTGAACCTGCATTCCAGAAGATATTTGAAGAGAGGAGAAACACAACCATACAAACAGGGGAAAGAGTAAATCTCACTATAAGTATACACACCCAATGAGAATTAGGAAGCTATTCAACATTAGAAAAAGTAACAGGAATTACACATACTATCTGTCATTCAGTAATAATCCTGAATGTAGTTGGTCCAATTTAAACCCAAGAAGACATATACTATATTAAAAAACAAGATTCAACTGTTTGCATTCTGTAAGAAACACCCTTCACTTTAAAAGCCATCCACAACCCTGTCTCAAAAAAAAAAAAAGCAAAAGCCTTCAAAGTATAAATGTGAAAGGATAGAAAATCATATTTTAAAAAATAGAAGCTGAAAGCAAGCAGGAATAACTATATCTGAAAAGCCAATTTCAAGAAAAATACTACAAAAATAAAGGCCTATATAATTGGTAAAGGGAACAATGTACCAAGTAGATATTATACTTGTAAATATCCAAGCAGCAAAAATCAGTGTACCAGATTTTTATCAAGCAAATGCTACTCAAATAAAGGAATAAAGACACTAATAAATAGTAGGGACTGTAATAGTACACTTTCGAACAGATAGTTCATAAAGACAGAAAATCAGGAAGGAAATACTACAGTTAAAATGTAGTACATATCAAAGATTTACTTGCTACCCCAGAATATGATGTACACTAACTCCAGAATGTACTATCCTTTCACCTGGCCATCATACTTTCTCCAAAGTACATCCTGTTTCAGGCCATAACTTCAGTATAAAAAAATTTAAATGTAAAATAACTTTTTATATTTTATTAGAATATAATGGGCTTAGATTAAAAAAACAATTATAGAAACTGGAGAAACTATACAAATTTTGAAAAAAAAATCTCCATTTATTTTTATAGTACTGGAGACTGAACCAGGGCATTGGTACATGTTGGCAAGCACCTCACCACAGAGCCACATCCACATTTAAAAGAAAGAAAAATGATCTGATTACATGCCCAGGATAGTGTTAAATAGCTGAAACTACAACTGTGTCCTTCCATTGAACACTGCATGTTTTGAATAATAAGTGGGTCACTAAAGAAAAGGGAGAGGAAAATTTAAAAATTCCTAGAATCAAATGTACATGAAAACACAACATAGGCTCTGGGGTATAGAGTAGTGGTTTATGAGACACTCAGAGATCTCAAATGTATCAGCAATATCCTGGAAAACAAATAGCAGGAAATAAATATTAAAAATCAAGGAAAAAATGAAACAAATTTAAAATAATAATGCAAAGTATCAACAAAGCAGACTGATTCTTTGAAAATATAAATAAGATTTCTAAATCCTTGATCAAACTAACTAAAAGAAATAGAAGAGCAAAAATAATAGAAATAGAACTGAAAATGAGGATATTACAACCGATACTACTTCTAAAAGAATGAGAGGTTACTTTGAAAATTTATCTTCCAAGAAACTGAGAAAAAAAGAAAAAAATTATAAATTTTCAGACACATAAAATCTTTCAAAATAGTAAGATGACTCTAATGGCAAAACATGGTGGGGAATGTAGCTCAGTCCTTGCCCAGAATGTACCAGGGTGAGTTTATTGATTTTTCTGTATTTGATTTCCTTTGAAAATTTTATAATTGATTTCTGCTTTCATTCTTATTTTTGTTAATTTATATCTTTTTATATTTTAAAAGTACATTTCATGTGATATTTTTTCTAAACATTGTTATTGCTATACATCAAATACTTGCTTTCATTTTCATTTAATAGAAAATATTTTAATTGAATTCTTTATTGTTACATTTTATATACAGCTCACAATCACACTTAACATTGGGGAATTTGTACCAGTACATGACATGAGTTAATTCTCATTTTTACCCATATCCCTACCCACCCCACAATCCCCACCCTCTATATACATGTGCTTTTACTTTTCAAATCGTGTTTGTGTTTTCCCCTCATTACATTCCCCTACCACATTCCCTTTGAATATTTCCTATTTCAAAAAATCTATTGCACATCCTAGAACTCATTTACTCCTACAGGTTCTCATACCAGAGAAAAGATATGGCATTTACATAATCTGTGACATATTTATTTTTCACATATTAGTGTGTCCTCAGGGTGTGTACATTTACACATAAGTGAATGAAACTTGCCATTCTTTATGGCAGAGTAATGCTCCACTTTATAATGGAAAACATTTTAAAATTTCTCTTGAAATTTATTTGACTAATTTATAATATGTAGAAATGTTTTAAGTCCAAGCAGTTGGTATAATTTTGTTACTGATTTCTAGTTTAATTTCTTTGTTGTCTGGGAGTAGAAATTTATAATTTCTAGTGTTCACTTTCTTAGCATGAGTTTTATGACATGGAATGTAGTCTATCTTGGTTAAGGTTTTGTATACATTTTGTAAAAACTATATTAGGCAATAAGTATAAACAATAACCTTTTTGTCCACTTTTATATTTTAATTCTACTCTGTCCCTAATGTTTTGCTTTTGCCTACCAGATCTGTCAGTTTCTAATAAGATAGTATTAAAATATCTAATTACATTGGTAGATTTCAAAATCATATATATGTATTGATTTATCAGTTTCTTTTTTTTTTCCTTTAGTATTAGAAATTTAATCTAAGACCTTCACACTGAGCTACATCCCCGGCCTTTTTATATTTGATTTTCAGACAGGGTCTTACTAAGTTGCCCGTGTGGAAATCAAACTTGAGATCACCTTGCCTCAGTTTCCCAGAGTGCTTGGATTAGAGGCACACAATATTGCATCCAACATATCGGTACTTTGTGGTTATGTTTAGACTGCATGTACTTTGACACGCTTTTATTAAACACACACACACACACACACACAGGATTTACTCTTCTTGGAAAACAAGTAGGTTTTTTAAAAAAAAATACTTATTTTACCTTCACTTGTTCCTTGTTAATCATCCTTATTTGTAATCTGCAGTTCAACATGAATTTTTCTTTATTTAGAAGAACTAACCTTTCATTTAAGGTAGATCTACCTAACAAATTACCTCAATTGTAATTTGTCAGAGTGAGTCTTTCTGTTTTTAAGGGATAATTTTCATATGTTAAAGAATTTTATATTAATTTTCCTTTATAAAGATGTAAAATAATTCATCTATTGTTTTTATTTTTCTCATTTATCACAGTAATTTTTAATTTTAATCTTCTATGAATTAAAGTGTTTATTACTCTCATCCCATATTCTTAGAGTTTTTAAAAAAAATTCTCAAATATATAATATTTATGTGATGCTTAGGAGAAATGGTGGTGATTGTTTTGACATTTGTCCTTCTGGGTGTTTGTTTAGCTTCCAGCACCACACTTTTGTATCTTAGCTTAATTTATATCATTAGATGGAACATCTTCACTCATAATTATTTCAACATTTTTTTCTTCCTCTCTCTCTCTCTCTCTCTCTCTCTCTCTCTCTCTCTGCCTTAAGGAATTTCCATATCCCCTTTTTATTTTCCTGCAGTTTACACATTTTGTTTCATTGTCTTTTCTAAACTCTTCTTTGTGTTTGAGTTTTAAGGATTTCTTTTTACATAGCTTCAAACTCAATTTTTTCAGCTGTAAGCAGTTCACTAATCACGCATGACTGGTATTCTACCAGTTTTCCAATCCTATCGACCTCCATGTGTCTTCCTTAAAATTTACATCTGTGTGCTGAAATTGTTCACATACTCTTACCTGTTCTTTAAAGTCCTTAACGCATTTTTTAAATTGTTTCAAATCACCAGTCTGCTTTCAGTATCTCTGCCATTGCTTTGTATCCTTTATGCTGTTCATCTGAAGTATTATATTCTATTCCTTTTAATAATCTGTAACTTTTGCATTAATAGCAGGGCTGGATACATTGAATAAACAAATCCTCTATAAACCAGGACTTCAGCAATATGGTGGTCATATTTCTGAGTAATGGAAACATTCCAATTCTATCATTATGTCTTTTAGTGAGCTGGATCTCTGAATTGTGAACTTTACAAGATCATCTTAGACTCTCCGCCTTTGGGTGAAAACGTGGCTTGAAGGGGCAGGGTGTGTGTGTTTCCTTATCCAAGTCAGGCTCTGATAGGAAACACTGAAGCTTAGATTTCATTTTAGATTTTAGCTTCCAAGAACTGTTGATAGATTTCAAAGTTTTTGTTTAGGATTCCCAGTCCTGACTGTAGGGTTGCTGTTTTGAAATCTGTCGTGCTGGGTGTTTCCTCAGCCTGTGATCTTGGGTATGTTCTTGCTCGAGCCAGGACTTGCACACACTGTGCTCTCGCGGGTGCAAGCAGCAGTTTTCCACGTGCTCTTAGCTTTTTCATGGATAGAAGAAAAGTTAATTTTTTTAGTGTCATATGTTTTCATGAGTTGTTTGGACAGAGAGAAATTATAAGCTCCTTATGTGTGTAAGAGGAAACGGAAAGTATCTATGAATCTTTATAAAGTTTATTTTATTTTTTCCACCGGGAAAACCTGAGAGTGAGATGCTATGTTATGCATAGTGTATTTGTTAAATGTCATGAGAAACTGGCAGGGTATTTGACGATGATTGTACTCACATCCAGCTAACAGGGTATAAAGTGTCAAGCTGTTTCATATTTGCCAATTGCCAACAGTCTTGCCATGTTGCCAGACTTTTGTATTTAAGCATTTTACTGAGTGTACAGAACTGTTTCAATTTCCATTTTCAAAATAAGTGATGATGTTGAATAGTTTAATCCTTTCTGTGTATTTTTTTGTTAAACATATTTCAGGTGATTTTCCAATTTTGTTTTTATTGCCTGTGTGTTTGTTAAGATATTTGTATTTTAAAGCACATGGTATTACATATATACATATACACTGCATTACTAAAACTGGAGGTTCTACCTAATCTCTTTGGACAAGTAGAAAGTTTAGTGACAAGGTCTGTATTATTACTTGCATTTATTTATACAAAAACTTTGTTAGTGCTGGGCATGGTTGTGCATACCTCTAATCACAGCACTCAGGAGGCTGAGGCAGGGAGGGAAATTTGCCACAAGTTTGAGGGCAGCCTGGGCTGCATATTGAGACACTGTTTCAAAAAAATATGCATTTGAAGTATATAATGATTACATTCACTGTAGGGAATTAGGTCAGGAACATAACACATTTCTTTCCCTCCTGTCACCTTTTATTTTGCCAGTACCTGATTCATTGATCTTATAAGACCTAATACAATTATCATATATGCAGATTAAAGCTAAAATAACATGGTAAAATGTACATTTTTAGATGAATGCAGATCTACAATAACTTTTTCTCTCTCTTCCTATTAACTGTCTTTTACTTTATACTATGATTCTTTAGTTTGTGTCTGATTTACTTAATACCAGTGACACAAGTTTATCCTTTGTGATACAATGTATAAATTCCACTGTGTATAAATACCACATTTTGTTTATACATTCACATGTTGACGGACATATAGGCTATATTCAAGATTTATCTATTGCAAATTGTACTACTGTAAACATATGTATTCTGTGTTCTGTGAATGTGTGTATGTTGTATGGTGTTTTTTTAACTCAATAGGAAAGAAAGATAGATGATAGATGATAGATAGATAGATAGATAGATAGATAGATAGATAGATAGATAGAATTGAGACAGGGTCTCACTTTGTAGTTCATGTTGGCCCTGAGCTCACTATGTAGCCCAGGCAAGCCTCAAACTCAGCAATCTCCTGCCTCTGCCTCTGCAGTGCTGGGATTACAGGTTTGAGCCAGCAAGCCCAGCATTTGTGGTATGTGGTTCTGGTGGGCATGAGCCCCCACAGCCCTATTTCTGTATGTGGTTACTGGGGATCAAACCAGGGACCCTGGCTTGCTAGTCAGGTGCTGGAAACACTGAGCTAAATCTTCAGCCCTAATGTTGAGAGATTTGAATCATTTTGATTTTAGTTCAGTGCATTTCAAAAGACCTACTTTTAGTTTGTCTTTAGCACATGGATAGCTAGCTTTCCCAGTCTTATTATTTGTTAAAGAGGCTATCTTTCCTTCACTGAATTAATGTGGCTCCTTTGTCAAACACAACATACCTGACTAATGCCTTGAGTTGTTTCTGTATCTTCTAATAATTTCTCTTGTTCTCTATGTCTGTTTTTCCTTCCAGTGCTAGGCTGTTTTATTTTTTTTTTTAATTATAGTAGCTTTGTAGTATAACTTGAATTCTAGGACTGTGATGGCACCTGTTTTGCCTTTGTTGTTTAGATTTCTTTTGCTATTCTAGATCTTTTCTAGTTCCATATGAACCTTAAGGTTGTTTTTACCAGTTTCTGAAGGAATATTATAATTTTGATTTGGATAAATCTATATAACAGTTTTAGAATTACATTTTGACTACATTCATTCTCCCTATCCAGGAAGAGGGGAGATCTTCCCTTTTTCTGAAAGATTTTATTTTAGAAGTCTTTATTTTTCTTGGTCCTATTGTGAAAGGTATTGTTTCCTTAATTTCCTAGCTGGTAAGCTTGTTATTGGTAGAAGGGGATGCTGTTGATTTTTGAGTGCTGACTTTACACTTTTCTACAGTAATGAATTTGAATATTGTAAAAATCTTTTAAATAAGGGTGTAATTTTCCTCCATCTGAACATAAAGACTTTAGAAATTGATTTATAGACTTCATTAGTTAAGTATCTCTTTAGTGATGTTTTTAACTTTCAAGGTATTATACTGGTATTTATTCTTTGTTAAAATAGTACAGGGATTATTTTGTATATGGGGCACACTTAATACAAATTTAAAAGATTTCATATTTCTTTTGCTAAAATTATTTATTTCAATTTATTACAATTATTACATTTGGATAAAAGCAAACATTTATAATAGATGCATAAAAGTTGACATTGTTCCTCAACTTAGATATACAGTGTTTAAAAATTTCCAAGGAAGATAAATCCATGGTAAAGTGAGTATGTTCCCCTAAATGGGTCTGTTCAGTACAAATCAAATAAATCATATAAAACAGTACAGGGAAAGAATGAAATTGACTTTGCTTCAAGGTCTTGTCTTTTTAAAGATACTGCACTCCTCTATTTATTTCTTTTGTCACTGTGCCTGTTCTCTGAGAAGCTATAACCTACATGGAAAAATTGAACATATGAAAAGAAAAATTATTTTTAGAAAGATGAAACAGACCTAGAAGTGATGTACTTGAGTAAAATATGTTACTGAATTTGGAAACAGATAACTTCTTTATAATCAACTATTTGGTTCTTACAAACAAAAAATTTCTATTAAATGGAGATTACGGTATAATTATAAATTATCCAACACAAATATTCAGGCAACTCCTTAGGAGGTATCTTAATTTCTCTTAGAATACAGATATGCTACTGCTGATGTATCAATTGACCATTATCTCAAATTATTTTATCTAGCTGTGATGATGACCTGATCTAAGCCAAGTGAAATCACTCTTCTAGAAGTGAACACCCATGAATCAAAAAGAGATAAGGTACTTTCTGCTGCCAAGAAGTAATGAGACAGGGAGAGATGTCTCAGAAAAGGCACAGTAAGTTGCTAAAATGCTAGGTTAATCCTTAGAAAGAAAAATAAACTAAAGAATATGGACAGCATTAACACTTTTATGACTAGGGTTCTGCTTAATGGCAATACTTTAGCTGAAATGTCTTAAGAATGATCTGGCACATTTTAATTCATCTAATACCCATCTCTAGTTTCCTAGTTCAGCAAGCATGGCAGGCATGAGGATGACCGATCAGATTCTCAGGGCCTTGTACTGCTGTTCTGTGCAAAGAACAAACATTAGTTTCCTGGGGCTTAGTAGGGATGCTGATATTTTTTCCTTCCACACAAGGATGTTATAAGGCTTTCAGAGCATGGCAGCATCTTTTAAAAGATTTACAGATATCATGTACAATGTGCCTTCTTGAAACCAGGAACAATAGATGGCGCAAGAATTAGAAAATCATAAAACTTGGGGCAAAAAATTCCCTGTATAAAAAATGTCCATAAAAACAGAAGGGTCACATGTTTACTGGGAAAATAGCATGAAATGTTCAAGACCAGAAATAATCTCAGAATAAATCTGAGAAAACTTAATATGGGCTCATTTGACGTAACTGTGTATTCCATATAAGTAAGGGACTAGGGCTAAAGTACACTTCTAGGTGTTCTGATTCAGCACTGAAGAAAAAACTAGGAGAGAATTTTTTTTTCTTTGATACTGTGATAATAAAACACACCTCAATTAATCTTAAACCTTTGGAAAAATAGTTTATAAAACACACTAAGTAAATGATTATGCCATTCAATGGTTACAATCAATACATTCTATGGAAAGAAAATAATCTAATTTCTAGAGTTATGACATTAAAATATTCAAACTGCTCATTTTTTAACCTCAAAAATGGAAAGGTAAAAGACACATGAAAAAAAAAAAAACCATTCAGTGGTTCTTAGGCAGCACAGACCCCCTATGTAACAGGCCAAACATAGGGATGAACTGTGAAATAGGCCTAAAAGCACATGGAAAGTGTGAACAGGGCTGGGCGTGGTGGCTCACGCCTGTAATCCCAGCACTCAGGAGGCAGAGGCAGGAGGATGGCTGAGTTCAAGGCTTGCCTGGGCTACATATTGGGCTCAGGGCCAGTCTGAACTACAAAGCAAGACCTGTCTTTAAAAAAAAAAAAGTGAGCAGGAAGTAAAGAAGTGTACAGGAACAATTTATGAGAATATTAATAGTTAAAATAATAAAAGCGATTCAAATAGAACATCTGAAGTAGAATTTTTTGATAACTGAAAAAAAAAAAAACAAGAAAAGACAATTAAAATCACCAAGGCCTTGGACCAGGAAAGTAATGATACACCACTGTAGATTAAAATTTGATGAGCAACAAGGGACTCCATATCCAAGCTCACAAAGATTAGCCATAGGTAGTATACAAGAATTGTCAGAAGAAACAATTACATCCTCAAGTATAAATTCAGTATTATATTTTGTTTCTAACCTGTGCTTTAATTCAGCAAGTTAGAAATACATGTATCACTATAAAATCAGTTTACACAAGCTTCCTGTGTGCAGGTATAATTTTTAAGAACCACTTAAAGGCTGATGGTGCTAAATAGAATTTGATTAACTCTGCCTCATCACTCTGAACAAATGGTACTGAACTGACAGCAATTCAACCTAGGAATATACACACACATGGATATGTATGTACTAGGGACAGGAATTCAAAGGAGCTGAATATACAATGCAAAAAATGTATTAAACACAAGAAGGGCCACCTGTAAAAGACCTTTGAAAATTTCATTTAAATTTGCATCCAAAAGAATAAAATACTTATATACAAATTGTATCAGGAATGTGTATTATAATCAAAAGCTTATTAATCTATAAATATTTATATATTGAATAAACCATTCATAAAGAGAATAATTAAAGACAAATAGGAAAACCCAGTGTATGAATTTTGATTTAATATTAATTATATGATTAATGTGACTTAATGATTTAATATTTAATAATATTATGATTTAATATTTCATCTTAATATAGTTAGGATGAAATACTACTTGATACTAGGGTTTATGAAATTTATTTAAAAAATGCAGTAGCTTTCCAAAGTAAAATGTTACTGGTAACATATAAGCCAATGGAAAAGTTGGGAGTTCAGAAACTCATGTATCTTAGCTTCATTAAATTTTGTCAAATGTATTAACAGCATTAATTGAGAAGAATGACCTTTTTAGCAAATGTCAATGGAACAACCATTATGCATTAAGTAAAGGAGTGAAGCTGGGCCAATATATTCCAGTATATTTTTAAAAATTCAAAAAGATCACCCCTAAGTATAATGCCCTAAACTATTAAGCTCTTAGATAAAACAAATAGTTAAAACTTCATTATGTTGTTTTTTTTTCCTGTGAAATTCTCAGATATATCAAAATAATACAAAGATAATTTAACTTAAAAATGGGCAATATCTTGATATATATATATATATACATATATATATATATGTATTATAATATATAGAAATACATAAATAGCAATTACAATACATGCTTAAATCTCTAATCAGGGAACAAAACATAATTAGGTGCCAGTTTATATCTATTAATAAAATACATTTTTTCAATTTTTAAATTTTTTAGTACATGTTTGCCTGTATACCTTCACTGAGGGGAGCTACTACATGAACATAACATGTAGATCTTAATTTTTTTCATCCTCTTCTCCAATTCTTTCCTTTCTTCGTGCCTGCCTCTTGGCCCTTTTTTTCTTTTGCAAAATATCTATCTTCCTGTTAAGTATATTAGGAAAGTGGGTGTCAATTTATGACATGGAGTAATTGGAGCCTCTGTAAATTGATGCTATAATGTAAAATGCATCAGTTGCTCTAGAAAATAATCATTCAAAAAGTTAAATATACAATAAAGATCAGAAAAATGACAGAATAGAAATGCCAGACATACCTTTATCTTACAAAAACATTATTTTAGTAAATATGCATCCTTGGAAAAAAGCTAAAGGAGCTCACCTTATAGAACCTGGGTTCTGTAAGCACAGAAATGAGACAAAATGACCCAGCAGAGGTGGCCTGCATGCGACCCTGCCGCAGACAAGCTCCAGACTACAAAGGAGGCTGAGAGGGAGAGCTCAGCACAATTTGCAGGGAGACTCACGAAAACAACCCATAAGCAGAATGAAGCCGATAAGGTGGCTGGATGTGTTTTGAGTTGTCTTTGCATTTTCACATCTGTTCCACTGAACCTCAGGTCTGGGTTTTTGTTTATTTGCTTGCTTGTGTTTTTGTTTTGCTGTACCAAGCTGTTTTATCACAGTAGCCCTGTAGGATAATTTCAAGTCAGGAATTGTGATGTCCCCTGGTTTGCCTTTATTGCCCAGAATTGTGTTTGCTGTCCTAGGTCTCTTCTGGTTCCAAGTGTGATTTAGGATTGTTTTCTCTAATTTTACGAGATGTGCTGTTGGTTTTGATTGGGCCTGCATGGAATCTGCCAGTTGTGGGAGTATGACCATGTTCCCTGTGTTGCTTCTTCCTACCCACAAGAAAGGGATGTCTTTCCATTTTCTGATATCTTTTTTGACCTTTTGGAGTACTGCAGTTTTTAATGTAAAGAGTTTTACTTCTTTTGCTAGCTTGGTTCTTGTTTCAGTTTTTTTTTTTTCAATTCTGTCATAAAAAGTGTGGTTTTCCTAATATATCTTCACTGGAGGAAAGATAACTTATTTAATAAATAGTGCTAGAAAAAGTGGTTCTCCACTTGTCAAAGATTAAAACTAGACCCATGACTCTCATACTCACTAAACTGAAATGAAACTGGATCAAAAATCTAAATAATAAAACAGAGATACTAAGTCTGTGCTTACCAAAAGAGGAAACAGAATTAAGAGAAAATTTTATGAAAGAAAATATTTGAAAACTATTCATCTGACAGAGCACTGATATCCACAATATAAAATTAATTCAGAACTGTGAGCATCAAAAATATGTTTAAAATATGCTAATTAAAGACATTGGTTAACAGAAAACATACAAATTGCCAACAAGTAATTCAGTGGTAATATTATCAAAGAAATGCAGATTTAAACCTAATACTATTCCAATTACAATAAGTATATAAAAAGGTTTAAAAAAATACTGGTAATAGAGAAAAGGAACTTTTCACACTGTCAGTAGCAATTTAAATTAGATTAATCAATATGGGAAACAGTACAGAAACTCCTAAAATACCTAACAACAGAACAGTCATATATTATCCAGGAGTCCTACTACTGGAATATATATCCAAATAAGATAAAATTCTTATAACAAAAAAGATCGCCCATTTTCATACTTGTTGCAGTCCTATACATAAAAGCTAAAATATGAAATCAATCTAGGTGCCCTTCAGTAGAATGAAGAAAATGTATAGTATTTACACAGTGGAATACTGTTCAGCAATAAACAGTGAAGTGTTGTCATTTGTCACTATATGTATGCACCTAGAGGTCTTTAAATTAAATAAGACAAATTCAACCTTCTCCCACTCATTTTTTAAACTAATAAGTTAATATTATAGAAGATCAGAATAAATATGTAGCCAAGAGAACCTGGTAGACAGTAGAACAGAAAGTATGAAAAGAAGTTCAGTAAGGGGCACCAAAGCCCTTTATGCCACAAATGAAGTGAAAGAATTTCTCTTTGTTCTTTACCATCCTACCCTACTCTACCATGCTAAAGTAACAACATATTTCAAAATGATTAGAAGAGTAAGGCATTTACAACCTATAAATGTAATTAATGGTTGCAGTATAGAAGTATTTATTACCCTGCTTTGATTTTAAGCAGTGTACACATATGTTAAATTAAAATAATGAACTCCTTTAAGATATACACATATCTCAGTATAAAAGAATCCAGTGAGAGATTACAGAGTAGTGATTGGCAGCAACATTCTGCCTCTCCAAGATGCAAAAACTTAAAAACAATGACATCTTTGCAAACATAGGAAAAATAAATAGATTGCTTGGAATCAAGAAAGACCTGGTAGGCAAATCAATTTGAAACTATAGTGAAGTTAGAGAAATGGACCACAGCATACAGAAAAGAGTGAAGCAGCCAGGTGTGGTGGCTCATGCCTGTAATCCCAGCACTCGGGAGGCAGAGGCAGGAGGATTGCTGAGTTCGAGGCTTGCCTGGGCTACATAGTGAGCTCAGAGCCAGCCTGAACTACAAAGCGAGACCCTGTCTCAAAAAAAAAAATGAGTGAAGCAGTCAGAATACTCATCCTAGAACCCAGGAAGTAGAATCTGCTTCCACAGACCTGTGAACTACAAAAGCAGCACAGGGTTTTGTTCCAAAATGAGGCCTTCCACTTGATGGAGGGCAGCTGGAGAGGGAATCCAGAGTGGTGCCTGAGGTATTGACAGAATACTCAATCAGTTGCCATTTTTTGGAAGGCCTGATTATTCAGGTCTGGAAATCTAGAAGAAATGAAAAAAACAACTTAACGTCACAGCTCCCAGTATCGCCCTCCCTCAGTGACTGGGTGACAGACAGCCACAGGAGATAGTTCTAGACATGACATGCTCAACAGAGAGAACCTCTAAGAAATTTCTGCTGAGGCCAGGAACGATATGGGCCCTGCCCTCCACGGTAAGAAACCAGAGTTGTGCTGCACACAGGAAGGTCTGGGTCAGGCAGTAACAGCACTAAGTATATCAACATGGCTCTTGCCTCCATCTGGTGCAGACCTTCCCCATCTCCCAGCATGGGCAAGGGTTTGCCTCAGCTTGGTACAGAGGCCAGAACCTCTGGAATGGAGAGTCAAGAGTTTCAGAGTCTGCCAGCCTGAAAGCCAGGAACAGAAAACTGTGACTTGCTGCATGACAAAACTGCTGGTCCTTTAAAACCATGAATAAAATCTTTTTTCCTTTCTTTTTTCACGAATTGTCTATTTCTTCTTTTCATTGATTTATTAGGCTTTGGAGATTTTCTCTTGCTTTCCTTTTCTAGTTAGTTCTACTATTACCTTTATCTTTTTTTTTTTTTTTTTGAGACAGGGTCTCGCTTTGTAGTTTAGGCAGGCTCTGAGCTCACTATGGTGCCCAGGCAAGCCTCGAACTAAGCAATCCTCCTGTCTCTGCCTCCTGAGTGCTGGGATTACAGGTGTGAGCCACCACGCCCGGCTTATGTTACCTTTATCTAATGCTATAAACATTTAATTTACAAGTTTCATTCCTGTGACTGAGTTGTTAAATAGTTTGTTTCATGATTTTTGTCTAGATAGTCCTCCAAAGCCTCCTGTGGTCATAGGTTATTCTGTGGGTGGCTGAGTCTACAATGTGTGATTGATTCATGGTGCATTGCTAGGCCTAAGAGCACTAGAATTAAGGGTGTGTGCACTCCCCACCATAAGTAGTCCGAATAAGATAATGAGCAGGGACATGTTGTTAAGGTTCTTTGTTTATTTTATCTTCTGCCATCATTTACCATGGGCCCTCTGCCACCTTGCTTTGGAGTCAGGCAATTATGAATTGAAATCTCTATGAATTGAAAACCGAGGAAAATTTCCCTTACTTTTGGGGGTCAGGTATTTTTTTTCTCAGTAATTAGAGAAAGACAACTAACAGATATGTACATTACAATATTCAGAAAAAAGAAATTGTCAAAGGAAAATCCATCTTGATGACTTTGTTTTGCATAACATATGTCATACTACATTGTATAACAGAACCTTAAAACTATCATACTGTATTGTATGATAGTATAGTCAGCAAAATTACTGTAGTGTCATGTAAAAGAAGCTACCATGAGGACACACTACCACTCACATTCTTGCTTCAAAAGTCTGAGTGGTGCGTGATAAGTCTGAACAGCCTTTAAACACAAAGATTTTTGAATGATGATTATCTGTACTGCATATAAAATATCAAATAAACTCCACCACAACTATAAAGAGGGGACTTGATATCTCACTGTCACAAATAGATCAAGTGATAAAAAATTAACAAATAAACATCAGAGTTGAACAAATGCTTTGAAAAAGTGGACTTAATGGGCATCTATGGAACGTTCCACTCAACAACACCAGAGTGCACATTCTCTTCAGCAACATATGGGAGTTTCTTCAAAATAGGTTACATGCTCACCTATAAAACACACTTACATCAATGCAGAAGAATTAAAATTAATTCATGAAAGCTCTCAGATCACAGTGTAATCAAACTACAAATGGCAAAAGAAACAATTTATAATTTGAAATTGTGTATGTTTATTCTATAGTTTTAGTTTGATTTCTAGTTTCTAGAATTAAGCCGTATGGTCAGTAAAACATAACAATCTATAGAACACCAGGAAATCAGTCCTAAGAAAAAAGTGTGAATGGCCACCATGAAAAAAAAAAGTCCATGTAGCCTAATGGTGCACCTCAACTTTTACAAAAAATAAGAATATCTGTTAATAATAGCAGACCCAAAGTTACCACACAGAAGGAAGTTATAAATATTGGCACAGAAACAAAAGCAGGTTTTTAAAAATGAATAAACAAAACAGACAAATAGTCAATTGTACCAAAAAAGGAAGGAACCAAATCAATGCAATTAGAAGTCAAAAAGGCAAAAAAACATAATGGATGCTACTAACAAACAAATTAATAACTTCTCTAAAAACTTGCACTCTAATAATTGGAGAGTTCAGAGAAAAAATGGATATGTGTCTAGATACATAAGAATTAGCAAAAACTGAAACAAGAATGTATAAAACAATCTAATACAAGGCAATGAAATAGAAGAAATAATGTAAAATTAGAAAGTCCCAATAGATTTACTGTGAAATTCTACAAAAATTTAGGTAGAATCTAACACCAGTACTCATCACTGTTAAATAAAATTTAAGTGGAAGGGATAGTCCCGAAGTCATTCCTGAAAGTTAGCATTAGCCTGATTCCAAAACAAGAGAAGGATCCAGCCAAAAGAGAGGACTGGAGTTCAATCTCTTTAAAAAATGTCAATGTAGAACTCCTCAATGAGATCCTGGTAAACAGAATACAGTGAATGATTAAGATGAGACATCATGGCTAGTGATAGCCAATGACCATATGATCTGGCTTCATTTCTCTGATGCAAATACGATTCAACACATAGAAGTCAGAAAATGTAATACATCATGTAAGCAAAGAAGAAAAATAATTATATGGTCAACTCAAGAAACATAGAAAAAAAGCCTTTGACAAACTCCAACATGCAAACATCATAGAGAAAACAGGTACAGAAGCACCATATCTCAATCTGACAAAAGCTATTTATGACAATTTTCTATATATAGCCTGGAAAGAATATGAAGGACAGAAAGAGGATTGCTACTGTCACTTACTGCTCTTGCTGCCTCCTGTATTCCATGCCATGAACTCTTTTATTTTGTCTGATACCCCTTTGTCATGCCATCCTGCCTTGTGCCAGCCAACTATAAACTAAATCTTCAAAAGAGGAAAGATTTATTCACAGTTTGTTAACTTTGGATGCCAGATATTTTGTCTTAACAGTGATAAATATAATTAACACATACTTTCTTTTGGAATGCTAGTATCTGTACCACTGTATCTCGGGAGTATTTAATTTGTTTTATTTTTATAGGAGATTACAGGTAAGAAGAGTACTGCTTAACTTTCACAAAAGCCATGGACTTTTAAAGAATGCTGTACTGTCAAGATTTTGGCAGTTGTTAAGTTTGGTCTGAAAGTACATTGCATTAGAAGATGAATAGGCCCTTTAGAAGCTGAAGGGAGAAAGTCATGATTTACATCAAAAGTGTCCCCTAAAGTCCAGCTGAAGGGATTTATGAAAGTAATTTAATCATGAGAGTACTAACTTTACCCACAGATTAACCCATGATGAGTTCATAGCTGTTTTAAAAGGTGGGGAGTAGTTTACACTAACTAGGTCATGTAGGGAAGTTTCTGGAGAGTGTCTTATCCCCAGACCCATCCTCACAGATACTTTCCTCTCTCTCTGCTCTTTGGCTGCTGTGAAGCAAGCAGCTGTGCTTTACATGACTGTCTGACGTGATATTTGCTTTGTCTCAGGCCTAAAACAAGGAACCAGCTGAACATGTATGAAAACTCCTGAAACCATGATCCAAAATAAACCTTTCCTCAGTTTGTTTTCTTAGGTGTTTTAGCAAAATAACAATTCTAACTAATACAGAAGGTCAACACAATCTCAGTGTATTTGTCTATTATCTCTATAACCAGACATGTTCAGGCAACATTTACTCATGGTAAATGTGATTGAATTATAACTATTTTGTAATACTTGATGACTGCTTATTTTCCACATATATTTTAATCTATTGTTTATTCAGCACACTAAGGTAATTACTATGTGCCAGATACTGAGACAGGAAGAATAGATGCAATAGCAAGAGAAGGAATTAACATTCCTTCCTTTGGTTTATATAGTTTATATACATTTGGAGTAGGAGAAAATAAAGGATATACAGTATTAATATAGTATACAGTATTAATATAGTATTAATATTAATATCTTTTCACATAGTTGTAATTTTTGCATTTATTTTGGAGACAGGGTCTTGCTAGGTAGTTCAGGCTGTTCTGTGACTCACTAGATAGTTCAGAGAAGTGATCCTCCTGCTTCCTGAGTGCTGGGATTGAATAAGTTATAATTTATTTAATATAGAATGTTCAATAAATCTTTTTTTTTTGAGACAGGGTCTTGCTTTGTAGTTCAGGCTGGCCCTGAGCTCACTATGGAGCCCAGGCAAGCCTCAGACTCAGCAATCCTCCTGTCTCTGCCTCCCGAGTGCTGGGATGACAGGCGTGAGCCACCACGCCCGGCTTTTTTTTTTTTTTTTTTTTTTGAGACAGGGTCTCGCTTTGTAGTTCAGGCTGGCCCTGAGCTCACTATGTAGCCCAGGCAAGCCTGGCACTCAGCATTTCCCATCTCTGCCTCCTAAGTGCTGGGATTACAGGCGTGAGCCATCACTCCTGGCACTGTGGTATGTGATACTGATTGCTGGTGGGTGTGAGTTACCACACCTAGCATTGTATGTGGTTACCGGGACCAAACTCAGGACCTTGCCCTTGTGAGGGAGGTACCGGAACCACTGAGCTAAATAAATCTCTGGCCATGTGCAATAAACCTTTATTGTAGGCAGAGTATTAGTTTATGTTTATATGGTAGAGAAGGAATTTTTTTTTTTAGCTTTTTATGGGCTAAATAGTTGTTTCAATCTACATAGAGCATTGTATACTCAGGAAACCTCTACTATAAAGATACAAAGACACAGGAACAGAAATCCAGGGAACCTAATGTGTAGTAGAAGTATGATCTTGTAGGACATTGAAGGTTTTCAAATGTTTTAATGACTGTGTGAGAACTTCAAAACTATTTCATATAAGTCAAATTTATCTTTGTCTGATTTACATTTGAAAGATATCACTGATTGCTCTGTAGGAAAAGAATGAAAGGAAAGGCTACTGAAAGACCACTTCCTCTCATATGCCAGTGGCATGAACAAGGAAGTAATAGTGTAGACCGCAAACTATAAAATATATGCTTATCACAGAACCCAAAGGATGGTGTTTAGGAAAAAGGAAAACAGAGGAATGAGATGTTTCCAGTAATGGAAGTAAAGGTCATGAGGCATGTTTTCATCTAATTAATTCTGAGATAACTGCACTCTATAAAATGCTAATTTTTCAGTTGGCTACCTATGTCTGAAATATACAGCAGGTATGCAAATTAAACATACACTTTTAAATCATTGGTTTAGAGATAATATTTAAGACCCTAAAAGTAGATAATATCATCAAGGTAATTAGAGATAGGTGAGTACATGGTTAACATAGCTCAGATTGTTCAGAGGATGAATGGAGGAGATGAATGAAGGAAAGCATGCCTAAAAGAAAACATGCCTAAAAGACGTAAATCAAGGAAAGATAACACCCGTGAAGATGAAGATTGTTTCAGGAAGAAAGGAAAAATCAAATGTGCTTAATGTTATTGAATAGGTTGAAGAAAGACAAGTTGTTAGGTGATAAAATACTTTTTATGAATAACATATTGCAGTTGTGTATAGCCAAACTTATTACCCAGTGAACTTGTACAATTACCAATACTCAGAACCGTCTCTTTGAGGTTCCTATTCAGAAAATCTGGAAATGCCATCTAGAACACTGGTATTTCCAAAGACTGCACATTTTAATTATTGAAATGTCTATTTATTCAACACCTATTTGCTGTATTGTCTTCGCTTTCCCACAACTGACACAAAACTCATGACTTATAATTTAACAAAGGACAGGTTTGTTTCACCTTACAGTTTCAGACAATTTAGTTTGTTATCAGTTGCCTCCAAGGAGGAAATGGCATAAAGAAAATGATGGAGAGCAGCTCCGGGCCCGCTGTGCTGTGTTTCCGGCGGACTGAGGAACGAGCGGCGGGCGGACCGGACCCAGCAGCTCTGGGGCCACCGTGCCGTGTTTCCAGCAGACTGAGGGACCAGCCGCAGGCGGACCTGACCCAGCTGATGCGGCCCCACTGTGCCTTGCTTCCGGTGGACTGAGGGAGCAGCACGCGGACCCGGCTGCAGGGTGTAGTCCATTTCCAGTGGACTGAAGGTCGCCCACCAGCCCACTGTATCCCGGAGCTGTGCAATGAGGAGTCAGACATAGAGGTAACTCATAAGCTCAAAGTATCCAGTATAGAATCTAACAAACCTTTTTATCTTATTTACTGTGTTTAATACTGATACTGGCATTTATTGTATTATGGTAACAAACATGATGTGATTGTTCTGCTCAAATACCTACCATGATGTGTCAGGAGTGAGAACTCTTAAGGGTTATTACAGATTCAAGGAGGGTCTCCCAGGAAAGTGCTGCTTCCAAAGGGCCCCAGATAATAGAAAGAGACCTGCAACAAACATTGTCCTGTCATCAGTCAAAGAAGAGCATTAAAAACAAAGAAAGAGTAGAAATGGGAAAATACACAAAAAACCAGACACAAAGATCACCACCACAGGGAAATTCAGAGAAAAGGGAAATAGGGCAAACGGAAACTCAAACACCAAGACTCTTGGAGATGGTAACTAAAGCAGATCTAGTAA
>PVIC010004866.1:0-60501 GCA_004025085.1 Thryonomys swinderianus | reverse complement strand
TTACACCAAAATTATTTCTAAGTGAACTTCTTCGAGTATGTGTCAAATTTATTATATTCATGCATTCAAAGCATGCTGTGGTCACCATTTCTTAAATGTGTGCATCTCCATCTTGAGCAGTCTACCAGAGCCTCACTTAAAAGATTATGCAGTTAGGGGCCAGAGATTCAGCTCAGTGGTTCCGGCACCTGCCTAGCAAGCATAAGGTCCCTGTCTCAATCCCCGGTAACCACATACATAATACCAGGCATAGTGACTCATGCCCACCAGCAATCAGTGCCACATACCACAGTGCCGAGTGGGTGGCTCACACCTGTAATCCCAGCACTCAGGAGGCAGAAGCAGGAGGATTGCTGAGTTTGAGACTTGCCTGGGCTACATAGTAAGCTCAGGGCCAGCCTGAACTACGAAGTGAGACCCTGTCTCAAAAAAAAAAAAATTATGCAGTTATTAAAGGCTGACCTTTCCTGTGTTGTTTAATGAACTGGAAATTGCATTCTTTTTTGTTGTTGTTGTTGTTGTTGTTGTTGTTGTTGTTGTTGTTGTTGTTGTTTGAGACAGGGTCTCACTTTGTAGTTCAGGCTAGCTCTGAGCTCACTATGTAGCCCAGGCAAGCCTCAAACTCAGCAATCCTGTCTCTGCCTCCCAAGTGCTGGGATTACAGCCATGAGCCACCACACCCGGCTGGAAATTGCATTCTTAACCTTGGCTAATATGCTGTCAGGTGTCAGTCATCATTTTATTAATGTATCTGAACTGGGTGACAAATTAAATTAGTCCAAAAACCAATTTCTTTGGCAAGAAGAGGAGCACAATTAGCCAGTGGTTATAAAGAAAGGCTTTACAGAAGACCCGAAGTGATGTTAAGATAGAAGGGACAATAAGAATGACAGCTGACACACAGAGTCAGGCAGAGGGGCCGTACCTGGGTAGGAATTCCTGTAGGGACTTTGGAGCCATTACAATTTACACATGGTATAAGATGGACTCAAAGCCCAGTGAACACTGCCACACACCCAGTACCACACCAGCAAGCACAAGGCCGGGAGTGTGAGATGCATATTCCCAAGCCAAATTATATCTAAAACAAATCTTTCAGGAGGCTTAAAAATTACTCTTTAAAAATTGTCTAGAGTCAATTTTATAATTTTCAGTTCAAAAGTTTTGTACCACTCTCCCTAGCTAGTCAAAAGAGGATTTTCCATTTCAAATTTAATCTATTTTTCCATATAATATTTCATAAGGTATAAAAAATCCACAGGAAAATTATAAAATAATCATCTCTATAATGCCTCCTCTGTTTTATTCATACCATTTTTTTCTGCCTATTTTTTTCATTAGGGAAATGAATCAACATATAAAGAATTTTCTGGTATATCAACTGTTACAAACTTCCTAAGACAGGTAAGACATTTGTGTAGACTCAAGCTACTGGTGTGCAATGTTGAAATAATTAGTAAGCCTGATTAATACTACAAAATAGCTGGTTGGTTCTGAGAGGAGAAAAACAGCCAGTTCGATAAAATGGACACACTTTCCACTCCAGACTCCAGTGCAAGGTGCTGTGTTAACTCAGAAATAAACAGAAGCCAGCCTCGGACCGTAGGACCTGAAAGTATTGGGATGAGATGGTACAGATGGCTATAAAATGACTTTTGGTGTCAAGTTAGGAAGATAAACTAATATTTTTACATCAGAAAATTGAAGAAACTTGTTTGCTTGAATAAAGTCACCTTCACTGGGCCACTTGGTTCACTTTAAAAAGAAGCAATAAGTATTTCAGGTAGAGCCAGGCATGGTGGTGCTTAGCTGTCATCCCAGCACCGTGGGAGACGAAGGCAGGGAGCTAGAAAGTTCAAATCCAGCCTCGGAGATTTAGCGACTTAGAGAGACCTTGTCTTAAGACAAAATCACTCAAGATCAGGGTTGGGGTTTTAGTTCAATGGGTTCAATTCGAAGTACAGCAAAATAATAATAATAGTAAAAAGGTAAGGGAGGGGTAGCTCATAATGTGTCAAGATTCGCTTGTTTTAAAACTTCTTATTTTCAAGAAGGTGATGTGCTGTCTCCCAGCATTCCTCTTTCTGGACCCAGCTATACAGAACGCCTCTTGGCAGTGGCCGCCCGCGCGGAGAGGGCAGAGCAGGGCAGTTACCCAGTCAGGTCGGGAGACCCACCGCTGACTGGATAACTCCACAAACAAGCACATGCCTCGAGGGTAATAGGAACAAGGCTTTCCACTCATAGGGGAGAACACACCTGCAGGGGAGTAGGAATGGTCTTGCAGTGTGGGACTAAAATCGAAGGCAACAGGATGGACTGAGTCTTCAGTGGAATCAAAAGACACAGAAATACAAACAGATGTACATTACAGGTGTATGAGACGTGTGTGTGTGTGTGTGTGTGTGTGTGTGTGTGTGCGGATTTATGTGTACTGTAGGAGTGTGTGTACAACTACACAGCTGCCCTCATTCTGACCACTGAGAGAGCCGGAGAGCTGTAACATCTCAGGAGCACTAAGCCACACTGAGCACACAGATCTTGACTTTTAAATGCCATTCAGCCAGTAAAGCACACCAGGGCACTTAGGACTTAGGACTCCTCTCCTCCATGGAGACCAGAACAAACTAAAAACATACATCTGTGTAGCCTCGTGTTCCACCACGGTTGGGGAACTGCTAAAGGCTGAACCTGAGACAATTTATGCGTCACAGTGAATGATTGCCATGATGGATTTTCACTCATCAAATGAAATTTTCTAAATTCATGCCAGTATAGATACATATATACATACACAAATACACACATCTTTACATACTATAGAATGCCAACCAATAAGACAGAACAAGGAAGTCACCATTTGGCCAACAGCAGTGGCACAGGTTTGTAATCTCATCATCTTGCAAGGCTGAGGCAAGAGGATTACAAGTCTGAGCCCAGCCTGGGCAACTAAGCAACGTTGGGAGAACTTGTCTCAAGATAAAAGGTGGCCTGGGGACATAGCTCAGTGCAAAGACCTAGGTTCAACCCCAGTAACTCAAAACATAAAAAATAAAGTACAGTGGAATCATTATCATCAACTGTTATAGTAATAATTAATGCAAGCAAGAAATACTAAAGCATGTTAAAACTGGTATATAAAAGTGATACTATTGGAATTTTACATAGCCATAAAGTATGTTTTCACAGAATAACTATCATTATAAAGAGAAGAAAAGTACATTGAGAGTGAAGAAACCTTGCAGCTATCATCTTAACTAAGAGATTAGCAATGGAAAAAGTAGAAAAGCAACTGCTTTCCATTAGAGTGGAAGAGAGAGGAGAGAGAGCATCACTTCTGTGAAAAGCTGCCCAAAAATTCTGGGTCTTATCATGAAGAAGTATCAAACAAATCTGAAAATTCTGGGTCTTATCAAACAAACCCAAACTGTCCATGGTCATGTCCATTCGTAACTCTCCATGGACATGGAAAATTAAAGAAATCTAAAGAATTTTCCCAAGACTTGAGCATCAGGACACCTGGGCATAAAGCATGGTCCTAGATCATATCATGTTCCCATAAAGACAATTAAAATGAAGTCTCAAATGTACATGTGCATCATTTATACTATTTAACTTTCCTATAGGTGTGACGTAGTTTCAAAATTAAAGTTATAACAAGGGGCAGTGCATAAAAGCACTTGCTGTCAGGGAAGTATAAGTGAGGTGGAGTTCCCAAGCTAGAAAATCACATTGCCATGGTAACAAAACCCAGGTCTGTCGTCGGAGCCACTGACTGTCAAGAGCCCAGCCTAGTCCTTCATGTAATTGGTATGTGTTGAATGAATCCATTGGCTGGCTCAGCAGGAGGGACACGTGTCAGCCGGAAGACCTCATAAAAGAGGCAGATGAAAGGAGCAGGCATCCTAAGCGTAAGAGTGAGGAAACCCACAGGGCTGAAAAGGCAAGTACCACATGGAGAAGCAGGCGGCTGGCACTGAGAGAATATTCAGAAACACAGGAGGGTGATGATTTGAAAAGGAGTTGGTACAGCCTGATAGATACCCACTGGATCAGGATAAAGTGAGAAGTGTGTTCTGAATTGAGACGACTAGAAACGCCATTGGTTCTTTGCAACCAAGGTCAGCTTACCTGTTCTGTCTTCTGTTCTTCCATCAATGGAGGTACCAATGCCCAACAGCAGGTCTGGCAAAGAAGAAACAGGAGCAAAGAAAACCTGCCAGCTAGACCACAAAATCCATTGATTCTCCAGCCATGCTTCTCAGGAAGTGCTACCCGATTATGTCCCGTGGAACTCTGTTACTAAGAGCTTTGGAGTAGAGTAATTTCAGGGTCAGTTCATATTTTTCTCCAAATAGCCACCTTAGTGGAATATTCCAAAAGGACAACGACACAAAGGTGACCCGAAGTGACTGCGTACACCATCCTCCCTCCACCTCTCTCCCACAGGACGCCACACAGCCCCAAGGACATAGCGCTTACGTCGCCAGTCAGACAGAGGTCAAAGCCTAGTGTTTGTGAACAGAAAGCTCAACCCCATAAGGCATGAGGGTTTTAAATGAAATCAGAGACGAAGCGATTGAACCCAAAGTGGGGCAGAGAAGCGGGATCCTGATGCCACAACTTGCCTGCCCCTCTCTCCAGGACCCCTCTCTCGTCAGCCCCTCTGTAAACAGCCACACAGAACTTGTGCGAAGGTAGAAGGTTTAGGTCCACCAAGGTCTGTCATGAGCTGACCTCTTTGTGGGGCTCTCCCTGGCGACGGCCTGGTTACCATGGATACCAGAAGAGTTAGAGGAAGCTTGCAATAAAAGAGTTATTCACGGATGGCTAGGGATAGTGCCTGTGGGAGTTGGGGAGGAAAATGAAATCGGTAGAGGAAGACTGAGTGGACAGTTGGATAGAAGCTAGAAGTGCTGCAGACCTTGCTCCAATCCTGCAATGCTGACGAGAACACCTTCTCTATCAAATGTTCACATTCAAGGTCTGACAACTCTGAGCGACAGTGTCGCAAACACTCAGCCCAGAAGGAGACTGACTGATGGTTTTCTGTGGAATTGAAGTTCAGCAGTGCATGAAATATGCACAGTCCCTCTTCAGCAACCGTACTGAGCAACTACCAAGTTGAAAGATGCGTAAGTGCTGTGTAAACCACGCAAACATTCCAGGCACGAATAGCTCTCTCCTGCGTACCTATGGTTACTCTTACTACATATGCAAGGAAGAGAAGTGGTGGCAGAGAAAAGAAATGGAGAACAGCGAAGGGGACCTGTGTAGGTCTCCCCTCTAGGGACTGCTGAACACAAAAGAGGGAAGATGTGAAGTGGCGAAGAGAAGAAGTAATTGCATGGATGCAGTTAAGGTTTGGAGAAGACAGCCCCACCATGCTGCTCCAGCTTCATTCATTAAGAAGAGTTCCATGGACAGCAGGTTAAGAATGCAGCTTCCGGGCCGGAGATTTAGCTCAGTGGTTCTGGCGCCTGCCTCACAAGAGCAAGGTCCTGAGTTTGATCCCTGGTAACCACATACAGTGCTGGGTGTGGTGACTCACGCCCACCAGCAATCAATACCACATACCACAGTGCCGGGCATGGTGGCTCATGCCTGTAATCCCAGCACTCGGGAGGCAGAAGCAGGAGGATTGCTGAGTTCCAGGCTTGCCTAGGCTACGTAGTGAGCTCAGGGCCAGCCTGAACTACAAAGCAAGAACCTGTCTTAAAAAAAAAAAATGCAGCTTCCAGGGCTCCACCTCCCTACGTCAGAGCCCATTAGGTGGGGTGCAACATCGGGAAACCTGAATGACAGGAAGATCCTTAAGTGATAAAGAATAGATATCTATAGGCCATGTTGTTATAAATTCTGTGTGTAACGATCTAGTAAAAGTCATTTGGCCTGGGGATGAGTCATCTTGCAGAGAGCCAAAACCAATGAGCAGAAAAATAGTCAAGACGAGTGGGAAAGGAATAAAATAGAATCTCTGTCAAGTAGGCATCAATCTGTCCAGGCCTTGCTCGTCGATGGAAGATGTATAGGTGCAAGGGTACGTGTGCCATGAAAGAGGATTTGCTTTAATTAGGAGAAGCACTGAAAAGAGAAGGAAAATAATATGCTCCCTGTCTGAGTGCTGTCCAGATAAACCCAAGTACATTCATCTACAGTCTACCCTAGCCATAAGGAAATTCAGTTCAAGTGACTCCTGAAGCAAAAGTCTCTGTTGAAGGGATCAGCCACGCGTGTGTCCCCACAGCCACATCCAGGAGGTGGAATTATGGGTAAAGCCCCATGTAAACAAGAGGTAGCACTTCATCTCTTTTGGGTGTATGCTCAGCTGGGGGGCGGCTAGTTCTGCCTTTCATATCTGAGGATCCTCCGTGCTGTGTTCAATAACGACTATACCAACCTACATGCCCACCAACCGTGTACAGAGTTTCCCTTTCTCCACCTCCTCACCAACATTTGTGTTTGTTTGATCTGTTGATAACAAACATTCCCGCAGGTGTGAAAAATAGTTAACTCTAGGAGATGATGCTGACCACTTTATTATGTAGATCACTAACATCAGGTTATACACTTCAAATATTCATAATGAAGTTTACTTTTTAAAAGCCCTGCATGACATCAGTCTGCCTGGCTTCAAATCTGGCCCTAAAACTCAGAACAAAGCTGGTCACACAACTATGTGAACTAAAGCATTTTCTCAGTGAAGAGATTTAATATAAGGAATTGGTTATATATACAGAAGCTAAATAAGCAAACATGAGAAGTTTGTACTGGAGAAGTGAAGAGGAAAAGGAATAATATCTGCAGACTGCAAGCTTCTAGAGCCCCAGCACTGGAGCTCACTAGCAGCACCCACAGCTGTGCTGAAGGAGACACGATCTCCCCTGGCCCTGGATACATCAGAAGGACGCTGAACGGACCACAGATGGAAACACAGAGAAAACGTTGCCTTGGCCCGGGCTACTGGAGTTCAGAATCTCCCTACCTTCGCTTTTGTAGCAGCAACAGGGTGTCACTGAGAAAACTCAGAAACTTCTCTCTGTCTACAGCACAAAAGGGAAGCACAGTGCTGGGAACTAGTAGTAGTAATACAGCCCAGGTAGTTGCAAGGAAGATCAACCTATTTTTTTAAATTCTTTTCTTTTTTTTTTCTTTTTTTTTTTCTTTTTTTTTTGTCAGGGTCTCACTTTGTAGCTCAGGCTGGCCCTGAGCTCACTATATAGCCCAGGCAAGCCTCTAACTCTAAGCAATCCTCCTGCCTCTGCCTCCCAAGTGCTGGGATTACAGCCATGAGCCACCACACCCGGCACTGCGATATGTCATACCAGGGATCGAGTTCAGGACCTTGCACTTGCCAGGCAGATATCAGAATCACTGAGCTAAATCCCCAGCCCTGTATTTCTAATCCTTATACCAAATGTGCTAACTTCTTTTAAGCATTATTAAAATTAGTTTTAGTTTTTAAATTAGTTTAAACTGGTTCAAATTAGTACACATTTAATGTATACATGTTTTGATATACTTGTGCAGAGTGAAATTGTTATATGGCTAAGTCGGTGAACATGTTCACTGTCTTAAATAGCTTTTCCTCTGTGTGGGGTGGGTGGAAGACAGGTCAGAACACCAAAATCTACTCTGTTAGCAAATTTTCTGATACAAAATTGTTAGAATTTTCTAGAATTTGCTCTTGTGGTCCTAAGGCTGGAGAGTGGCTATAAATTCCTCTGCTCCAAGGGAAGTAGCCATGTTTATAGTAGACCTCTCACAAGACACTACTGAGGCAGGGCCCAACACTCCTGTATCTGCTCCATGACTCAGCGCGGCTCTCTCAGGAAACGTTTTCTCTACAGACACTCTCGTGGCTCTCATCTGACCTACGTCTAGGGTATTCCCACCAAGATGGACACTGTCCAGGAGATCCCTAACCGGAGAAGAAGTTAGTTCAGCGTACGTTAGTCTGGTGAGACTCAGAGGAGGCAGGGTAGGAAAACCTGAAATAACAGAAGCCTTGCCTACAGATCCCAGAGAGAAGTGGGCAGCACATCGGATGAGGATTTCCTCAGAGTTGTTGAAATTATTAACTCAGGTAACACGTGAGAGGTGCTGAGCACAGGGTAAGACAAAGGGTAAGCATTCCACTAATACTCAAAAACAGGAAACTGGGGCAAGATTTTCTTGTCTGGGCTTTTGCTGAAGAAATAAAGTTAGCTCTTCAAGAGAGAAAAAATCAAATTGTTTCTAAACAGAGAAACTGCCTCCCTGCAAAGGCAGTGTTTTGATCCTTGCCCTCCGAGTTCAGCCCACACTCAGGGCATGATGGGGCCCCTCTGAAAGGCCTAGAAGCTCTGGGGAGTCAGCTGACCTCCTAAGCAGGGGCACTGCTGGCCCCTTGAGAACAGGAGTCAAGAAACATACATTTTGTGAAAAAGAGTCACTAAGGAGGAAAATATACCCATGCTTTCAAGAAAAGCCATACAGTCAAGCAAGGACATGACCTATCCTGTCAAATTACACAACTGATAAATACTATAGGAGTGACAAGGTTCCTCACATGGCCCAAAAAGTAATTCCTGAGGGGATTTAAATGACCTTGAAAATATAGTGTATATTAACAGAGGTCTTTTTTTCACTTGATCTTTAAATACTGAGAAGGAAACCATAACCCCCAATGCTAGAGTAATTAATGATGACATAAAAACAGAAAACTAGAAATCCAGACACTGCACCAGCACCAGCTATCTCCAGCTACACCTATTATATCTTAACTTAGAACCTAAGAAGTCACTTTTCCCCCGAAAGTACCTCAGCCTTAGTGTATTGCATTATGCTATTTTAATATCCCTTCAAGTGTCCCTCAGATAAAGATTTGACTTCTTATATATATGTGCCTATAGGGTAAAAATGCCAATGTAAATATTATAGCTACTAGGCTTCATTACTTTTCTGTTAAAAACTTCTCTGGTGTCTGCTCTATACCTTATACATGCTTCTATTACCTAAAGCTGATCTCTACAAAATGTCTTCATATCTACAAAATAGAAGCCAGATCCCAGATTCCAATCCTACATGAATTTTTAAAGGCTAAGTGGCCACATAGAAAGAGAGGAATCTTTACTGAGTGTATTTTTGGGCCATTTCTACAAACATAATAGAAGATTGGGCTTGTTACTGACAAAAGAGGGAAGAGTCTATACATTCTTAACCTCCACCTGTTGTACTTAGGGAAACACTTCAAAAACTAGGGGTTGATATTAAGGATAAAGGATTATGCCTAATTCTTACAGAATTTGCCTGACTTCTACAATTTTTGGAGCCACTATTCACCAATATTCTACTTTTAATTTTTGGCCCCTGCTTACGTGATTATAAAAGGACACTTGACTGTCAAATACTTGCTAATATCTTTGCCCTCCTTTCCAGACTAAAAAAGGGTGATGACCCTTCACACAAAAACCAATCTTCCTATGCCTCCTACAGATCAGTGCAAGTGAGATCTCAGTCCTTAGCTAGGCAAAGTCCTTCCTCAGCCTGAAGCAGCTCTATGAAAATGCACCTTGAATGACTTCCGCAGCCTGCAAACAACCCACCTGCCACCAGACCCAGGCCAGCTGACCCGGGACCTCCATCCACCCCAGGAAGTTCTGGGTAAACCCCCCAGAGGCCACACAGTGACTTCTGCCACATGCAAACAGCTGTCCCACCACCGGACCCAGGCCAGACACCCCCTGGGTGCTCCACTTTTCCTGAGTGAGTCTGGATAAACCCAGTGGAGGCTGCACAGTGACTTCCACCACCCCCAAGCAGCCTGCCTGCCACCAGACCCAGGCCAGCTGCCCCGTGGGACATCCATCCACCACAAGCAGTTCTAGCCTACCTGCCATTGGATTAAGGCCAGAAGCCTCATGTGAGTTGCATTCCTGTTTGCACGAGTCTGGGTAAGCACCACTTAGGTTGTGCAGTGATTTACAGTCTTCGCCAGCACAGCAGATATGAGAAAAAATTCAAGAACCCAGACACAAAGATCACCACCACAGGGGAATCCAGGGAAAAGGGAAATGGAGCAAAATGAAGCTCCATCTCCAGGAGTCTCTGAACTGGTAACAAAAGCAGATCTACTAAAATGGAAATCAGAACTGATCTCTGAGATGAAAAGAGAGATGCTGTCCACAGTGAAGGACTTCATTAAAGAAGAGATCAGGAACATCACAGAAGCTCAGATAACAAAAGCAATGGAACATTATAAAGAGCTTCAAGCAGAGGTCCAGGTGATCAAAAACGAGAATGAAAGTTTGCGAAGTGGGAGGAATGAAGCAGAAAACCGAATTTCAGACCTAGAAGACAGGCTCACAGCCAATGAACAGGAAAGGAATGACTTGTGGAAAGTGGCAAGGGAACATGAGAAATCCATCCAACAGCTTCTAGATGACTCAGACAAGAATAACATAAGGCTGATCAGAGTCAGTGAAGAAGCAGGAGACAGTGCAAAAGACATCAAAAACTACTGATAGATACAATGGCAGAAAACTTCACAGGAAAAGGAAAAGAATTGGACATACAGATAAACGAGGCATATAGGACTCCAAAAGCCTGTGATATTAAAAAATCTACACCCAGGCATAGAATTATCAAGGTTCCAGATATCAAACAAAAGAACAAAATACTGAAAGCAGCTAGAGAAAAGAAAAAAGCCACATACAAAGGGAAGCCCTTCAGGATCACAGCAGACTTTTCAGTGCAAATGCTCAATGCAAGGAGGGCCTGGAGGGAAGTGCGTCAAGCATTGCAGGAAAACAACCTCCAATCTAGACTGATGTATCCTGCAAAACTGTCTTTCAAAATCGATGGAGAAATAAGATACTTTCATGACAAAGAACTCCTAAAGAACTTCTCAATGACAAAACCTGCACTCCAAAGCATTCTAAAGAATATGTTGGAGAAAAACAATGAAGGTCACAAACTCATGAGACCTAATAGAGTGAATTGAGTGAGAAAGACACAAAACTGAGTGGAAAGTGGAAAAGAAAAAAAAGAGCCAATAGGATAACACCATGACAGGTATAAATCAGGCCGTATCAGTCATAGCCATTAATGTTAATGGCCTCAATGGGCCAATAAAAGACACAGACTGGCAGAATGGATTAAGAAAGAAGATCCTACAATATGCTGCATACAAGAAACGCACCTAATTCAGAAAGCTACAGACCGAAAGTAAAAGGATGGAATACAATTCTCCACGCAACAGGAAACTGCAAAAAAAAAAAAAAAAAAACTGGAGTGGCTATCCTATTTGCAGACAAAATAGATTTCAAGTCAAAAATTTACCTGCTCTGTGAATGTAATTTGGATTGTTACATCTCAGTTACTGTTATCACAATCTCTATTTTTACTTGATATGTAAAATTACATGTAGTTTGCCTTTATAACAATTATTCAGACTTAGCTCCCTTCCTGCCAATTTTGTGGACCTTTCTTGCCATTTCCATTATGACCTCGCTAGCTGACACCAGTTTTCAGCAGGAGGCCTGACAGGTACACGGCAAGAGCCTTCCACATTGCAGAATGTCTCCCAGGTGCTCCGTTGTCTCTGGGATTTACTGTTGCAAGAAGTGATAGTGTAGCCTGGTTTTTGTGCCTGTATGGAAAGTTTGTTTTTTCTTGGGCTAGATATTTATAAGATTTCCCATTAAAGTTTGTATGTCAAAGCATTTACAAAAAAAAAAAAATGCACCTTGAGCCCCTCTGCATTCCTTAGGGATAAAAGATCAAAGTCCTGTCTGGGAAGAGGTAAGAGAGAATAAAGATAGGTAGAAAAGAGACAAGGAAAACCATAATTTAAAAATTATACTTTTAAAAAGAAGGCAACTTCAGGACACAGTCAAAGTTACCCAGGGTTGTCCCTATCTGTACCTCCTAGGCACGTTTATGCTTTTTTTCTTCCAAGCCCATCACACTCAAAATCCCCTACAGGTACTGTAAGTCTCAATCTGTGCGGCTGATAAAGGGCAGAAACCTGAATCTGAGAGAAAATCAGATCCAACTCCTTAAAAGAATTTTTAGACAAAACATATTAGATCAATTTTTTTAAATCTACACATCTGTGACCCTATTTATTTCACTTATGAGTATGTCCTTAAGGTATATCCATTTGAGTATAAATGACTCAATCTCATCATTGTTTATGGCAGAGTAATATCGTATTTTTCTCTGATATGAGGAACTGAAGTTGTAAATGTGTTCTAGAATGCATGATTGATACTGTGAAATAGTAAATATTCAAAGGAAAATGGGGTTCAGGGATAAATAATGAGGGGAAAGAAAAAAATTGATGGTAAAAAAGGGAAACAAAGCTTGTATATATAGGAGCAGGAGGTGTAAGGTGGGTGGGGGAAGGGGAACAATGAGAATTAAATTATGTCATATACTGATACAAATTCTCAGTGTGGAGTATAATTGTGATATGTACATATAATGTACCAATAAATTAAATTTTTAAAAAATCTATACACTGGGCCTATGTATTTCTCTTATAAAATGGACCACCCATCAGACCTGGTGGCACGCACCTGTAATTCTACTTTGGAGACTGAGCCAGGAGGAGTGCCGTGACTTTGAGGCCAGTCTGGGCTATCTAGTGAGTTCAAGGTGAGACTGAACTATATACTGAGACTCTGTCTCAAAAAACAAAAACAGAATAAATTAGTAGGCTATCCTTTCATTTGTAAAGTGAGCTATTATTTTCATTCTTGTGCACAGACCATCACTTTCCTCCTATAAAGCAAGTCCAAAAACTTTCTATAGATTCACAGATCCTTCAGATTTCTACTCCAAAACTATAAAGATCCCCACCCTAGTCTGAACATACCGCTCTCTTGAGGGGCCACCCTCTCGTTTTCTTTAAGTGTGTTGCATCCTTCCTGTTCTGCCTAATAAACCTCTTTATGTCTTATAAAGAGAAATCCCTGCCCTACTGGACAGTCAGTGTGCCACCCCTTTTTCTCCTGGAGGGTTTCACAGCAATGGGGGCTGCTATGAGACTTTAACTGTGCCCCTTTCATACTTTATTAAGGCTTTGAAGATTTATAAATTGATTTGGCTTCTCCACATTAACATAACAGCTACAGAAATCCATATTCACAGAGTTCGGGATTCTCCCAAATCCTATAGGAAATTTATATCACAGAACTAAGAATTTCTGCCACATCCCACAGGACACTCCAGCCCCACTGTTCCACTTCACAGATCTTTATTTCATAGTGTTCACTCCTGTACTTTCTCCTACATACAAGGTTCATCCCAAATGCGTAGAAATAATTACCTTGTACTGGAAGCCTGAATACCCAAGTCCAGGAGTCACCCTTCCACTCACAAGCTAAGGAACTTGAGCTCTTTAAACTTCTACATTAAGTTTCTCCTCGTCTAAATGGGGATAACACCTCTCAGAAGCAGTCATGCAAACCCAGTGAGAGCAAAAATGTGCAAGTTTTCTATAGACCCAAAGCACTTTGGAAGTTTAAGGCCTGAGCTTATTGGTATTACAGTTATTCACAGGAGGTCAATTCTGGTCCAGATGGGCTTTTGAGAATTGAATGACAATATATTCACACTCAAAATCATATTCAGTTTCAAGTAGAATACAACTTTATGCAAATTGATCTGTGAAAATTCATTTTCTGTCACACAAAAACAAAGGGCACGGCTACTAAATTAATGTTTGTGTTCCTCAAAATTCTTATAGTGAAATCTTAAGCCACATGTAATGGCATTAAGAGGGGTTAGAGAAAATGAGATTTAAATTCTGTCATCTGCTGGTACAAATTCCCAATATTGTGTATGACCACGGTGTATATATAATGTACCAATAGAGATTCGATTGTTTTTTTTTTTTTGAGACAGGGTCTCACTTTGTAGTTCAGGCTGGCCCTGAGCTCACTATGTAGCCCAGGCAAGTCTGGAACTCAGCAATCCTCCTCTCTGCCTCCCAAGGGCTGGGATTACAGGCATGAGCCACCACGCCCGGCACTGTGGTATGTGTTATTGATTGCTGGTAGGCATGAGTCACCATGCCCAGCATTGTATGTGGTTACAGGGATCGAACTTAGGACCTTGCGCTTGCGAGGCAGGTGACAGAACCACTGAGCTAAATCTCCGGCCCAAGATTCAATTTTAAAACACAAAGAGGGGTTAGAAGCTGGTGCCATTGGGAAGCTCTGCCCTCGTGAGTGGGATTAGAGAGTTTGTGGAAGCCTCAGGATGTGTGTCTCCCCTTCCCCTTGTCAAGTGATAGCAAAACAGGGCTGGCTACGAGGCAGAAGCCAGGCTTTCAGTGGACACCACGCCTGCCAGCACCCGACCTCTACCTCCAGAATCACGTCAAATGAATTTCCACTGTCTATAAGCCATCTCATTTATCATGATAACTAAGACACTCAATACATCCGTCCAACTACACAATTTTCCAGTCTTAAGAACAAAAAAAAAAACTGGGGAATTTGAGTACAGTCCACCTGGTCATTGTTCTCTGCATTCAACATCGTGCACACATCTGCTGCGTGTAGAGACCGGGGGCTTCCCAGATTTATGCCACCGCTTCAGCGGAATGTGGGGCAAAAGCAAAGGCATCAGACCAGAAAGCCGGGGCCCAGTGTCCTCCTCCAAACACGAGCAGCCCAAGACCTGGGTGGCCAGCAGGACAGAAGCAAGGCAGCCACCTACAGCAAATCACTCCCCGCCCACTCAGAAATCACTGGATCTGGAGAAAGCCAGCAGCTGTGACAACAGACAGCTCTCAACGCTGCCATTGAGGCCTGGCCGCTGCTCACCAAAGCAAAGAGCGGCTGCACAAGGAAGACCAGCAGAAGGGGGCTGAGCCCTCTGACAGCGAGGTGTGACCTTTGCAAGGCCCCCCTCTGTGGCACTGTTCAGATTTAGAAGCTAGAAAATTCATGAGGAAACATATGTGCAGCCCTTGAAATTCTATAGGAAAGGTGGTTCAGCAGCACAAGGACACTAGGAAGAATTCACTGTTGTCATGCCCAAGAACAAACTTTGTAGTCCTTTTTTTCTTACTGATATTTTTAATAATCCCTTTACCCACAAGCAACTCAGAGAGGATATTAGGTTTGCTGTTGCCAGGGGTTGCTAGGCAACGTTTCTTGGCAGCCTGGGATATTTCCATAGTGAGCAAGTCCTGTTCTACCACAAAGGCCATGGTTTGAAGAATACATTTTTCATCCACAATCTATAAACCCAGTGTTTTAATACTAGGCGCCTTTATCATAGCTAAAATGAGATTCACCATTGGATAACAGTAAGTACAGTGTGCTTCAGCAACAGACCCTGATACAGTTCTGCCCCAGGAACATGCACACAGAGTATTCATCAGTCTTCACAGGTACCATAAGTCAACAAGATAAATTAAAGAAAATTCACCTACACAGATTTTGTTTAAATAAGTGAAAGGGTTTTATAAAGAGCATTGAGGTTTGGGTTTTAATTTTTAATTTTAAACTGAAAATGTTTCTTTCCCTGAGTTTCTTTACTGTTGTTTAAAAAATAAGTGGGGTGGCCTGTGATACTATGGCATTTTTTGTGGAAATCTATGGGATTTCTTTAATTTAAAAATGTAAAATATACCAGTGGCCTGCCTATTTCTGCCAAGTTCTAATTTTGATTCTCTTTATTTGCATGCTGATGAATATCCTCTGTGTGTGGGATGCTCTAAAAAGTTTCAGTGTTGATTGTGCCTGGGGTTTAAAAAAGAAAAAAATCTCCGAAAACCCTGGGCAGCAGCTCTCTGCTATTACAGAAAATTAGCTTTTCACAATAAACATGTGAATGGATATCAGATGAAATTATTTCTCATTCTGGCTCACTGCCATTTCTTTAGAGCTAGGCAGGTATTCCCAGTGCAGGGCCCTCTTTCCCTCTGAAAAGTGTGCACTGTCAAAATTCTACATGTGGAAAGAATTGCATGTTTCAAGTTCCAAGTACTTCTGCAGAATTGGCACTGCAGAGATCTCTTTCAAAGTTTCCTGAATCATAAATTCACCCACTGACTTTCCACTATATATATATATATATATATATATATATATATATATATATATATATATATATGGAGAGAGAGTATATATAATCTGGGAGATATAGATATATATAGATATAAATATATATGTACATTTTTAAATTGGCAGGACTGGTTGCTGGTTTTTCAAAAAGCTAAAAATACCCATCAAGTTCATTAACTGAAATGACTGCAAAACAGATCGTTTTTCAACCCATTCTCTGATGCTCCCCATTGTGCAGTTTCAGGAAGTAAGTAGTTCATTCCAACAATATGTTTGTATCTAGTCCTTTTCAGATGGTGTTTCATAAATAAAAAGGAAGCAATGTATAAAATAAACATACATAATAAAATTATCTTTCGCATTTGTATTCTGTTTTAAACTTTTTTTCTAGAAGTGACACGTCACAGAGCAGAACTGAGGCTGAGAAACGCACCTAGAACGGAAGTAAACAAAATATCTGTTCTAAAGAATAAGAGTCTTCAGGTATGGAGAATTTTCAAAATCAGATCCAGAGGACTAAGGTAAGTTCCAATACTGTATTCTTCTCTAATTAAACAACCATCACGATTAGGAACAATGCGTTTCTCCTCTGCTATCAGGAGGCCCCCTGGGGTGCTGGATCGAATCTCCAGGGCACACGCCCTTCCAGGTCCTCTGACGCCTCCAGCAACACACCTGACACAGCAGTTCCTCTGCCTTCAAGGAGCTGGCGACCGGGGAGGGAGTAATGACCACAGTCGCACAATCACAGCCCCGTGATGAAAGCTGGGCGGAAGTGCACGCGGGAGCTAAAAGAGCACGACACCCCTCAGGCTGATCCCTCCCCGAGAAGCACCTCTGAGAGCGGAAGGAGCCTCAGGTAGCCCAGAAAAGCTACGGGAGCGGGGAGGAAGGGCGGCGGGTGAGGTTCAGACTGAAGGAGCCCTAACCTCCAAGGAAAGCTTCGCCCTGTGCGGGTTTGTGTCCTAATCTCTCCTCCAGCACACCACATGGGATCAGGTCCCCACTAGTGACCTAGTTTCCCTCAGCTGCTCAAAAGGTCGCTTCCAAACAGCCACATTCTGAGGTTCAGACAGCAAGGATCTCAACATAGGAATTTTGGAGGGAAAATGCAGCTCACAAGAGTCACTCAGGCTACAAAAGTGGAGATGGCAAAACTGGAGGGAAAGTAGCAGTAGAACGAGAGGGTGTGTTTCTAGGAGAAGGGAGGAAGGACAGGGCTGCGGGGGCCTCACAGTCCGTAGAAACGCCGGAGCTGTGGACATGCGTCCTTCCGAACCGCAGCCAGGGCAGGGAAGGTGACCTTACTAAGTCCTGCTTAGAAGAACAGAGGGCACCAGTGGCCGGTCGGAGGAGTTTAGGAAGCACCTAGGAGTTCAGAGCAGCAGTCCCACTCCCCAGGAGTCTGCCTGGGAGAGACGGGAGGCAGCCAGTGCAACTACGGAAGGCAAAAGTCAGGGGATGACTCCAAGATTGGGCTATCACGAACTGAGCTGCTATGAACAAGGGTGTACAGCTGTCTTTCCAATGTGATTTTTTAAACAACCCAAATGCCCATCAACAGGAGAGTGGATAAAGAAGATGTGGGGTTTTTTTAATAAAATGGAGTATTACTCTGCCATAAAGAATGACAAGATCGATGCATTTAGGTGCAAATGGAGACACCTGGAGGATATACTAATAAGTGAAATCAATAGACCACAGATAGGCAAATTCGGATCTTCTCTCTGACATGAGCACCTGTAGATGCAAATGAGCTCTAGGAAGTAGGACAGCTTTTATAGAGTGGGAAATTTCCATAGGAAATTTCATGTGGGAAGGTAATGAGGGGAAGGAATAAATATGATACAGAAAGAAAATAAAAGAGTATGTATAAAGGGGGTGGGGAGGTGTGGGTGGGTAGGGATATGGGTAAAAATGAGAATTAACTTGTGTCACATACTGGTACAAATTCCCCAATGTTATATGTGATTGTGAGATGTATATGAATTGTACCAATAAAGAATTCAATTTTTAAAAAAAAGTCAAGGGATGACTTATTTTGTCAAACAATTGCTAAGTTCCCATTGTACACAAGCGGCTGAGGAAACAAATCGGATGAAAAACCCTGCCTTGGCAAAATCCAAATTTTGAGCTAATGGAGAAACTGCAATTGTGTTTTTAAAGAATAATTTCTACAGATGGCCAAAGACTGTAGTACACCAAAAGTGATATCACTTGCAGAGTTTTAGACATAGCAGTAATCAGTCTTTTAATGTGAAGCAATTTCTTTAACATTTTTAATAATGACCAAATACTGTTTATTACACATTAGGACACGTGCCAAGCGGTTTACTTTTTCTCCCACAATTCTAAGAATTCTGGGAAGTAACTACCGTTATTTTCTTCATTCTACACGTAAGGAAGTGAAGGCTGAATGAAGTTAAATGAATTGGTTAAGTTTCAAGCACTAGCAAAAAAAATCAGAAACGATAAAATCTCATCTAAACATGCTTGTAAAAGTTATGTGAAAAATTTTTAATTATGTAAAAATGTGCAAAAATCTTTTTAAAAGGCATATGTGTGTTAGGCAAGGAATATGATGAAGGGAGGTGTTATATTTAATTTGGGGAAAAGACTTTTATATCACAAAAGAAAATTTTACTTGCAAATTCTTTTAGCATTTGTCACCTGCACCGCAGGGTACAGCGCTGGGTTAAGTTCTACTTTGAATCTAGGAACCTTGGGGATTTCACGTTGTATGTACACCTTTCCCACTTCTCCAATGGACATAAATTTCTCAGTGATAGTTATGTCCTCCATGACCTTTGTCGTCTTCACCAAACCTGTCTCAGAGGTTTCACTGTCAGGACTCATCTGGGCATAATGAACTTGCTTATTGAATTACTAAACACTAAACAAAATATTGAAAAAGAGAACAAAACAGGGCAATAAAATGCAGGGACTATTTTGAACAATGCAGTGTTTTGCTGAGCGTTTTCACTCCCTGCATAAACGGACTGGCCCTGGGATAATATATGATATCTTCCCTTTGCAACGACTCAGTAGCCACGGGAGAGAAGAGCGATCCTCTCCTCCACCCCTCTTTCTAACGAAGATAAAAGGAAGCCGCATTACCATTTTCAGAAAGTGAAGAAAGACATTACATGGCACAATCAAAAAATACAATGCCTTTAAATTTTTTAATTATTACAGTAAGAGACACACTGCTATTCACATCTCTCAGGATGCTTCCTCTCACTTCCATCACACTGATCCCATTATTCTTGCCACTTCCGGAAGCAGTTCCGGAAGTCCCTTTGCAGGAGGGCCTGTAACTGTGCTGTCGTGGCGCCTGGACATCCTCAGTCTACTCAAAATGTTCATCTTTCATGATCCCTTTAGCAAAGAGCCAGAAGTGTCACTGTGCCAGATCCAGTGAATGGGATGGACGGGGACACACCATGATGTCTCACTGCTGTGCGAAGGCTGCGCTTTCACTGGCTGGCACTCGGCGGCAGCCTTCACCACGCTTCCTCCCACATCTAAAGATACTCACAAAAAAGCATGTCCAGAACTGCTTCAGAAAGGGGCAAGGACGATGGGATAAATGTGTTAGAAACAAGGGAGAGTATCCTGAGGGAGATTAAAGGCAATATGTTGTACTGTAATAAACATATTTTAATGTAAATATTCACCATATATTTGATCACTCCGTGAATACCTCCAGTACTTTATTACATTTGTTCAATCAATCAACACTTAAAAACATCCTTGCTTTGCTGCTAAAAGCTCTAATGGAATGCAATTGACCCCTACTACTTGCGGTCACAGGAGACGCATAAATATAACATTTTGGATTTAATTCCAAAATCATTTCTTTAAGCACACGCTAGAAAAAAGTAACTGTATCTCATGCACCAAATTGGATTGCTTCTACTTTCATAAACCCCCAATTCATTTTAATGACAACCTTTAATCCATTCATAGCCTCCCATTTTCTTGTGTAGTAAAACATAGACCATTTAATGATAATTCGAATCATCACAGAGGCATGATACAACAGAAACAGCATTTCTAAGTAAAAGTAAGAGGAGATAAATTTCCTACTCATTAACAACTAAAAGATTAACCAGAGATCTGATTTCCTTCTGCCATACATATAGTTTCATGCGCTAAAATTGCTGTCTTGGAAGGATTTGTTAGGTGATGTTTATGTACTCAGTCTGACCACTGTCTTCCACCTCTGTTTCCACAGTGCTAAAAAGAATGCTACAAGGAGCTAATGATAATAATAATAAAATATGGAGCATTGATAAAAGGCTGATGCAGATGATTTTCCAACCAGAGTTATCTATATCTCTTATTAAGGTGAAAGTCACATTCTATAAAATACACAATTTTATCCACTTTGAATTATACAATTCAATGGCTTTTTGTACACTCAGTGTTGTCCACTATCACTATTGCTTAATTTCAGAGCATTCTCAACACGCCCCCCCAAAAAACTCCAAACCTGTTGCAAAATCATTCACTCCTACCTCAGCCCCCGACAACCACCAAGATACTTTCCATTGCTGTAGGTTTGTCCATCCTAGAAAGGTTACATGAAGGGAAAGAATATAACAGAGTGCCAACCCAATTTATTAAACAAAAGTATTAGCAAATATCTATAGTTTTAAAGAGAAATGCCTAAAGAATTTGAAATAATTGAAAGAACTTAGTTCTAGGAAAAAGAACTGGTCCTTGGAGTAGAAAGAATAACATGTAAGACTGCTTTTCATCATAGGGCCTTCTTTCCTGCTCAGTATATGTGTACAGAGGGCTGGGGGTTCAGCTAAGTGGTTCTGGTGCCTGCCTCATAAGTATGAGGCCCTGAGTTCGACCTCTGGTACCACCAAAAAAAAGAGTGTGTGTGTGTGTATGTATTGCTTTTAGAAAGTATTTTTATCTTTTACAATGAGGGTAATAGTGTGCTTACTTCAGGATCCTGATAATTAAGCAATATAATATCTGTAAAATATTTTCTCCAGTTCCTGACACATAAGTAATGCTGCTAATTATCATTATTGTTACTAAAAATTATTAAGCGAGTCATCAGTGTTATGCAGCAATAGAAGCAGAGCTGTTTGGGGAACCAATATCAAGTTATTTTGATCATGAACAACATAGTCTTATAGATTTTGCAGATATGCCAGTAAGATAATCAAATATTTATTTAGATATAGTAATTCTCTCAATTTCCTTTTCACCTTTTAGATGAACAGATAAATGTAGTTGAGAAGAAACCCTTTCAAATCAAACTAAAAACTATATCTGGATTCTGCCAGATAATGTTATGGTATCTACATGCACATTATGAGACCAAGAAGAGAGAAGAGGAGTTTAGGGAGCCACCAAAACATGGTGGAAACATTCCACTGAGCTCCCAGCCAAATGATGGTCATAAGCAGCGGCATATCCTATCTCATTGTGGCCTGCGAAAGTTAACACATCAATACACTGCTTTTTCTCTTTTTTTTTTTTTTTACTGTGCTTTACTAATGCCACCTGTTAACTGTTAGAAATGAAACTGACAGGTCAAGGGCATCACTACTCTGTGGTGAACCTAAGTGCCATCACTAAAGTACTTCTTTTTTTTTTTTTTTTTTTTTTTTTTTTTTGAGACAGGGTCTCGCTTTGTAGTTCAGGCTGGCCCTGAGCTCACTATGTAGCCCAGGCAAGCCTCGAACTCAGCAATCCTCCTGTCTCTGCCTCCCGAGTGCTGGGATGACAGGCATGAGCCACCACGCCCGGCACTGTGGTATGTGGTATTGATTGCTGGTGGGCGTGAGTCTCCACGCCCAGCATTGTATGTGGTTACCGGGGATTGAACTCAGGACCTTGTGCTGGCGAGGCAGGTGCTGGAACCACTGAGCTAAATCTCCGGCCACTAAAGTACTTCTTAATCCCACCCAAAACATATTTTGTAAGTGGCAGATGCAGAGAAGACTGGCTGAAATGAACCTTCACAATCAACTCTCAATTATATTAAATCCCTTCTACAGCATAATTCCCAAGTACCATGCCTAACACATCAAGAAGCTACTGAGGAATGTGCTCTAGGCAATAAAGTAATCATGTACAGAGAAGATGAAGGAAAGCTTCCAAGATTTCCCTGAAAGCTCCTCTTTTAGCAGACCTGGAGCAACAGGAGTGTCTGAGCCTTCAGCAACCAGAGTCATTCCATAAGCTCCCTCAGGGAGCATTGAGACCCTGCACCAAGTTCAAATTGGCCTCAACTCTCCATGCTCTAGTTTCTTCATCTATTAGATGAGCCTTTCAAGAATCTAAGGTCATGGTGTTTTGTTGGTGGTGGTGGTTTTGGTTTTGGAGGGTTGTTTTGTTTTGTTTTGCAGTACTAGAGATCAAATTTGGGCCCTTGTACTTCCAAGGTAGGTGCAGTACCACTTGAGCTAAATCCCAGGTGATTACAGTGTTTATGAGAATTAATTAAGTAGTCATCCTTACAAACCATTTAGCCCGATCCCCATCAAACGGTAATGCTTACTAAATTTTAGTAATTATCTTGGTTGCTGGTAGCATTAGCTCTAATCAAAGCCACATACTTATTGAAGGAGGTATTCTTTGACACACTGGTTTTTCTTGTCACAACTATAGCAGAACTTTATCAGGGTTTTTCAATAAATACAGGAACCACTGAGATACAAATATGCAAATGTAACGTCAGTTCATCCTACTGAGTTCAAGAATCTTCAATAGTTTCAAATGCTTGAAATGTAAATCTCTTCCCTCTCTCTTTCTGGGGATTCTCACAGTAAGTTTGAGGAAGTAATAGTTCCAGAAAAAAACATAACCTACTTACTTATGAAGAATATCCACATGGAAAGTCAATAAGTAACCTACAAGATTTGGAAAATATAAATTAATCCCTGGTCTGTTCATAGAAATTGTTTTCACTTGAAATACTGGTTTCAAGTTGCTCTAGTGAAACATACCTGCTTTTGCTCACTTCTCATGCCAGATCTGTTACTGTAGGTTGACATACACAGTCTTACTTTAAAAAAAAATCTCAAAGGTGAAAAAAACCTTAGAGAACATCTGGTTCAGCCTCATTTGTTACAGATGAGGAATGAGGCATAAAGAAATTACATGGTTTACCCAATATCAACATGAGAATGCAAATCTCCAGAATTCTAATACTGGCTGTTTTGCCACAAGTCCAGGCCAGAAAGGTTCACTGGACGGTGTGGCACCCTGAATAAAAGCCACAGAGCCCTGGGAATGTCTGGCATATCTTTATGATCTCAGTGTCATGGGAAGCAACCCTGAGAAATTCTACTCCTTTATAGATGATATTACACAAAGCCAGCAAGTTACTGAGAAGTTATATAACACAAGCTACTTGTTTACACATTCCCTGTGCATGTAGGAGCTACACAAATATGCTGACTCATGAGCAGAAGGTCCCTGGGAAAAGCGTATGCTTGGTGTTCTTGGTTACCCTGACCACCCCAATGAGCTTTCTCTGTTGCACACCTTTTATTCTTTAAAGATGAAGGAAATGGAAACATATGGAGATTAATGTTAACTCAGGTAAAAAGGGCTCCACATTGTGCTAGTTATTAGCATCTAGAATTACTTACTCTCAGTTAATGCTCTAACTATAGAATAAAACCCTATTCCTTGATACCAAGAGTAAACAGTTTAATGACAAATTATTCTTGAATGATCGCGGTCACTTTGTTTACTCTCAAACACCATAGGATGCCAGGTAATAACTAGCATGTTAATTAATCCTGCCCATCTGGCTTCATAATTTATACTCCAAAGCCTTTGGGCACAAAGACCTATTAACATGCTAATATACCTTCTTACTATTCTAGCTGCTTTTCAATTAGTAATTATCTACAGACTGAGCCAATGAGAGGCGATTTTTTCCAAGTGATTAGCACTTTGGAAATCATGGTCAGGCTGGTTGCTGATTAACATTCGTAGTGCTGGTAGTTAACATTTCTCACAGCAGCAGATAACTCTTCTGACTTCAGTCGGTGGCTTGGGGCAATGGAAATCCAAGCCAAATCAATGGCCAATTACTATTTTGAGAAAATAGACTTATATCATACAAATATGTGAACTTGACTCACTTGACAAAATATTATATCAACACATTTGGTTCAGTTGTAAAAGTCATTCCAGGAATGACTGCATAAATTTGAGTATGAATGCATACTCCATAAAAATACTGGCCTACTGCTGATTGCCTTTGGTGTGAATATGCCTAATGATGGGCAAGATGGATGTTGAAGATAGGTGAAATGTTACAAGTGGTAACATTTAGCTCAAGTGGTACCAAGTCAACCTTGGACACACAAAGGCCCAAGTTCGATCCCTGGTACTAAAAAAAAAAAAAAAATTGAAATGTTACAATGTCTGCAATGGTTCAGACAACAGATGGCTCAGCAACAAATTAGATTCATAGATGACAGATAAACAACTATGTTGAAATGTTAAAATTTTGTTTCAAATGTATCTATTACTTTGCCATCATGTGCATTTCTGCTATAAATGTTTTTCCAGAAAACTATATATCTAAAACATTAAATTTATAACCAAGTGTCATTCTCTTCATTTGCCAATGTTTTTCTCTCCATCTCCCTAACTTATTAAAACTTAAGATTTTAAATTAAAAAGTTTAATAAATTATCAATCTATTTCAATGCCTGTTGTCTCTTGGCACAAATATCTGTTAGACTATAGAGGTTTCTAAAATATGACTGTGAGGTCCAAAAGCAAAGAGCAGTATTCATGCCATTGAAGTGCGCAGCTGTATTATATACAGTATATATCTGGACCAAGCAGTCCCAGCCTCCAGCTGCTTCAGAAATCTTCCCTGGCATCGACAAGAGTACTTTGGAGATAACTTCTACATATCCTTTTAAACCACTTACAATGCCTCTTAAGCCTTTCCTTGAGAATTACCTTATTATTTGGCAGTAGTCCCTCAGGGTCAAACAGTAACATGCTTGGACATGTGGCTTCCTGTAGAGCTGTAAACTATGTCATTTCATTCTGCCTTTAACAATTCTGTTTAAAATAAATATAACTAATTGATTTGATGACAGTGATCAATATGATAGTAGCAGTGAATCTACCTGACACAAAAATTTAAAATGTGCCCAATTAAACAAGGATATAAGCCCCAAAGTAACATAAGACAATATTATTAAAATTTTCAAGTTTTGCCGGGCATGGTGGTTCATGCCTGTAATCCCAGCACTCAGGAGGCAGAGGCAGGAGGATTGCTGAGTTCCAGGCTTGCCTGGGCTACGTTGTAAGCTCAGGGCCAGCCTGAACTACAAAGCAAGACCCTGTCTCAAAAAAAAAAAAATTTCAAGTTTCTATCTAAATTTTTCTGGTGATGCTGAAGATATAATTCTGAACTAAAACAACCATTGAATAATTATTTCAGGAGTAAGCATTCATTAAAATATCAAAATACCATAGTTGACATTTCAATGTACATTATTAAGCCTCTTGATATCCTGCTTTCTCATAAGACAAGCATAAAGCCATACAGGTGAGATAAAATGTTGTAGCTATTTTGGAAACAGCCCATTTTTCATGTAATAGCAAATTATGCCAGCTTAGGCACTTTTCAGAGGACTAAACATCAATAAATAAAATGTAAAATGTCACATCACATATTCATCCACATATTTAATGACCCTGACTTTTTCCCCTTACTTTTTCCTGAAGGAAAATGAATTACAAATATGTATCAAAGGAATGAGGAATACATTGTTCTATATTAAAGGATTAGATTTAACATTCATGCAAAGTGTTCTGTAATTACCTAAGTCAGAAATTTTATGTTTGATCAAGGATAAATCCAAAACCTTCATTATGGTAAGATGTCAGTGCAGTATACATATGTATTGCCAACACACACATACATGTACATGCACACATACACACATACACACTGTAGCCGTTTAAACCTGATTCCCATTTTAAATAAAAATAATAGCCTGCCAGGCGTGGTGGCTCACGACTGTAATCCCAGCACTCGGGAAGCAGAGACAGGAGGATTGCTGAGTTCGAAGCTTGCCTGGGCTACATAGTGAGCTCAGAGCCAGCCTGAACTACAAAGCGAGGCCCTGTCTCAAAAAAAAAAAAAAAAAATAGCCATACCCCCAAAAAGGTTGACAGAAAAGTTAACCTGTGAAATTTCAATAATAGCTTATCAATATATAAACATAAAATATTTAGAGACAAAGTATGATGCCACGAAGGCCCTAACCTAAAACCTACTTGACATAACAAAATAATAATGCAACCAAGTGAGAAAAATGTTATAAAATATAATTCTACTGCTATTCATACAAATCCACATTTCTAAAAGTCTACTTAAGCTACATCAAACTAATCCTTATGACTCCTTTTAGCCTGGAAAATGAATAAAAATCAAAACAACCATAGCCAGAGTGGAGAAAAGACAATGCATTTTTTTTAAATGGTAAAATAAGATGTGCAAATATTGTATATTTTCTCTGATATGAGAAATTGAAGTTATAAATGTGTTCTAGAATACATGATTGATACTATGAAATAATAAATATTCAAAGGGTAATGGTGCTTAGGGGTAAATAATGAAGAAAGAAAACACTGATGTTAAGAAAGGAAACAATGCTTGTGTACATAAGGGTGGGGAGGAAATAGGGTGGGGAGGGGAGGGGGAAAATGAGAATTAAGTTGTGTCATATACTGGTGCAAATTCTCAATGTGGAGTGTAATTATGGTGTGTATATATAATGTACCAATAAAATATATACTAATGTACTAATAAAATATACCAATAAAAATAAATGGTGAAATAGTTATATCAAGAGAATTTTGGCTTAGTGATTTAGGCATTTCAGTTTTAATTTTTTAGCATGGAAAATATTCTGACATCAAATCATTTCAAAGATCCAAGATCCATTTGCTTGGATAGGATTTTTATTTCCTACTTACATGAATGATTTTGTGAATAATTCTCCTTGCTTCTCACTGTAAAAACTAAAAACTTTTAGGGCCAGAGATTTAGCACAGTGGTTCCGGCGCCTGCCACACAAGTCCAAGGTCCTGAGTTCGATCCCAGTAACCACATACAATGCTGGGCGTGGAGACTCACGCCCACCAGCCATCAATACCACATACCACAGTGCAGGCGTGGTGGCTCACGCCTATAATCCCAGCACTCGGGAGGCAGAGACAGGAGGATTGCTGAGTTCGAGGCTTGCCTGGGCTCCATAGTGAGCTCAGGGCCAGCCTGAACTACAAAGTGAGACCCTGTCTCAAAAAAAAAAAAAAATCTAAAAACTCTTAAAACAAAGCCAACCTCTGAGTTTAATATGAAATCTCAGTATTAAATGGTAATTTATTGCATAATGATAAAACTTCAATACTATCAACCCCAGCTATAATGAATGCCCAGGGTCTCTGATTTCATCAGGAACATGACATATCTGAAAAAATGAAGAAACACAATCAAATGTCACTGTTAATGATATTCAATATTCCACCTGTGACTGGAGCTATTATAACCATCATCTTATAATTGCAACTCATCCATTGGGAAAACCAACTTCAAACATTATGGTAGCTTAAAGGTCACTCAGAAAGTACGTAATTATAACAAAATTTTGTAGTAGTTATGAAAATGAATTCATTTTTATACTTAAACCCAGATGATATTCATTCTTTAAAGAATAACCATAGAATATAAGTAAAATGTATTTACAGTGGATTTTTCTAACCCTCACACTTTAAAAACAAAATCAAGAATAATTTTTTCATGCACAACTCCCTTTCCTAATCACTTTTTCTTTTCTCAGTACAACAGCTGCCATGAGTGTCTTTCACCCCATCACCTAGTAAGTATCTGGAGGGATCAAGTCACCTACTCTGTCCTTGCTGTCTCAGCCTTCCCTACCCTCTGCCCTCCAGAACTGTTCAAGGGATTCTATCAGGCCTCTGAGTAACCTGCCCTTTATTAGCCTACACAAAAGGAATGTCTTGGTCTTTATTAGCCTATGTCCAAATTTGAAAATAAAGAGAAATGAAGCATGAAAACAAAATTTACCGTTTAATTATATTTACATCCTCGTAATAATAGCCATCACTTGTTGAGAGCTTTCCAGGGCCAAGGACTCTCTTAGGTACATTACACACATTGTATGCTAGTCACCTACTTCCTTCTTTGGGTTTGATTTTAACCTGCAAAATGCTCCCTTGAACTTGTCTCCCCATACAGGGATTGATAAGAAAGCAACGTCAAGACATCCTTATGTAAACAAATCCGCCAGCCATCACTGCGTGACTGAGTCACTGGTACTGAAGCACGGCTTGAGAACTCAAGGGGGGGGGGATGGGACAGGAGTAGCGAGAGCAGGGCCAATCTGAGAATCCCTGATCCTGCCCAGTTCAATTCCAAGGCAGGGCACCGAACGGGGAGAACTGTTGCTATGGAGATGAGGTCATAAAACAAGCATGAAACTGTCAGTCAAACAGAAAAGACTACTTGGCAGTAATAGATGGTAAGTGATGGAGCCCAAATGAGAAGTTGGAAGGAAACTTAGATCCTAGAAAAGTGGGAGGTACAGAGTGGCTCCAGATACGAGTGCCAGGACCTGACTCAGCTTTTATCTGCTTCGCCCAACTAATTGGACCATTCTCCCCAACGAATTGACTGAATTGAGCAGCTGTTATATTAAACAATGAACAAAATACTGTTAGAGGGAGATAGGAATTTTGGCACTTCACTTTCCAGAGACACAGTACTAACCCTTTTTTTTTAACACTTTCTTCTTAATAAGTAAAAGTAGTACACACCAACAAAAGATAAATCTGAATATTATATTGCTAGAGGAAGTAATATGTAGGCTCTTTTTATACATTCAAAATATAAGTAAAACAATAGTATGTGTTGTTTATAACTACATGAATGTGTATATGAAAATATTAAAAGAAACTAGGGTGACTTATTTTCCAACATTAACTTGCTTACAGCAAGTGTCTGTATTGCAGAACAGTTGTTTAAATTTAGCCAACTAAATTGCTGGGGTCAGAGCAGGGGAGGAGGGTAAACCTTCAATCAAACGGGGTCCCAGACACTCTTTCTCTAGGCATCACTAGGTACTTTCCTCTTGAATTTTTTGTTATGGGTGTGGTCTAATATTTTCTTTTTTAAGCTTTATAACTTGCTTTATTTTAGCTGTGAATGCTCACAGAATTAGATTCATCACAAGATCAGAGAAAAATTACTCTAGCTTTAAGGAAAAAGTGATGGACCTCATTCTCTGTTAGCTCTCTTCCATAGTTTTGCAAAATCAGATCAATAAGCATTGCCTGATTATGTGACATTAACTTTATAATGAGTGATAGCAGGCAGCAATGAGACATAAATCAATTTATTACATTTTAACCTATTCCTATTATCTGTAAATGAATTCTTAATTTAATCCTAGTTAAAAGTAACATTATCAATTTTTAATCAAATTGTACCCAAGCTATAAAGTAAAATATTTATAAAACTTTCTTATGCAGAGAATGCTATAAAGAAGTCAGAAGTGTTTGACATCTTTAACAGGTGAAAGCTGTGTCTAATCACACACCAAAAAAAAAATCTTTCTAGATGTCATCCTTTTAGATGGGTAGTTCTGTTTTGACTTTTTATTTTTATTTTTTTGATGTATTGAAATGGAGCTGAATTTTAAGTTTCACTGAGCAAGTCAACCAAAACATGCAGATTGATGTGAGCAGGTAGACAAAGCCTGACTCCAGCACTGATTCTGTGACAAGACCAGTGTCTGGGCTGTATTAGGCTAGTCTCCCGCAGTGTTCCTATCCTTTTCAGAATGTCTCTCTGCGTCCTCATGACCTATCAGAGAAAAGACAGAGACTACATAAATGAGGGGAGCCATTCACTGAACTATTTCAGAGAACAGTGCCCCAAGGAAAGAACTGTTTGCATTATACATGGCTTTACACTCAGCTCTTTCCCCAACCACAAAGGGAAGACGGATAGTCTTTGGTCAGATGAACAGTTTATGAGGTTTTGTACTATATAAAGAGACATCTTCAGAGCCTTATGTATGTACATTGTAAAACCTTGAGGTGCTTTATGTTACAACATACATATTTAATGCGATAATAAAAAAGTTATTTATCTCAAGGTCTCTTTTTATCCTTGCTTATATAACCAAACAGCTTTATACTATTGGCTAAATTTTCAAAACTTTCATTATTCACGTCTGCAACAGCAATATACCCAAGTTTCATAGATACATAAATCAGATGTGAGCAGCAAATGACACATTCAGAATGAGTAATACGACATCTATATGGAAGCACAGTGGTGGGGATTGAGGAAAACTATGTTTTTTAAGGTCCAGTGGCTTTCTCTGGTTGCAAACGATCCCTATGGCAGGATATTATATTTTCATAAAATTGATGAAATTTCAAGCCAAAATCATTTAGTACTTTGGACATCACAATATAAAAAAGCAAGGGGCCCTTTTATCAAAAGGCAGAAATAGCAATAAATATTAAGGAGAATTAATAAAATCAGATCTCCCAATGGAAAATTACTTAAATGACACAAAACAGTATTTCACTCCACAACCAATGTAGGCTACTTTAAAACTTGCCAGCTCTTCCCCTTGATATCTGTTACTGACAGCAGTTTTTAACAGGCAGAAACTACTGATCTAAATAATTTCCTGGGAGAGATGTCAGGAAGTTCTAGAGAAATGGCAGCCATTGTTGAATTTTAATGGATCTTGAAGATTGAAATGTAAATAGAGAAGTGAATATCAAGCAGCACATTATTTCACAACCAACACATAATAAACAAGGAACTTATGCATCTTTCTTGCACAATTTTATCATACAGGTTTCCTGCGGTGATGTTGAAAAGAAACCATTCCTTAGTTATAATGTTGAGTTGAACAATTACCAGACAAAAGTCAGAGTTTCAAACGTTGTTTTAAACTATTTGGGGAAAGTTTCAGATAGCATTTTTTAAAACCTGCTTAACCCAACTATCCGTTTTGATATCAGGCTAGGTCTTTATAACCCAAAAAGCATAAGGATTTGAATCAAAATTGGAGATCACCTTAATAACTGTAGATGCAAAAATCTTCAACAAACACTGGAAAAACAGATGTACACCCTTGTTCATAGCAGCTCAGTTCGTGATAGCTTAATCTTGGAAACAACCCAAATGTCCATCAATTGGAGAGTGGATAAAGAAGATGTGGGGTTTTTTTATAAAATGGAGTATTACTCTGCCATAAAGAATGAAAAGATCGATCCATTTAGGTGCAAATGGAGACACCTGGAGGATATACTAATAAGTGAAATCAATAGATCACAGATAGGCAAATTCCGGATCTTCTCTTTGATATGAACACCTGTAGATGCAAATGAGCTCTAGAAAGTATGATAGCTTTTATAGAGTGGGAAATTTCCATAGGAAATTTCGTGTGGCAATGTAATGAGGGGAAGGAATAAATATGATACAGAAAGAAAATAAAAGAGCATGTATAAAGGGGGTGAGGAGGTGTGGGGGGTAGGGATATGGGTAAAAATGAGAATTAACGTGTCATATACTGGTACAAATTCCCCAATGTTATACATGATTTTGAGATGTATATGAATTGTACCAATAAAGAATTCAATTTTTTAAAAAAATCTTCAACAAAATGCTGGTAAACAGACTGCAACAAATCATCAAGAAGATCATACATCATCACCAAGTAGGCTTCATCCCAGGGATGCAAGGATAATTCAACATGTGCAAATCAATAATTTATCACATCAATAGAAGCAATAATAAAAATCACATGATCATCTCAATAGATACAGATAAAGCCTTCAACAAAATTCTATTAATGATAAAAACACTGAAAAATAGGTATAAAATGTTCTTACCTCAATCTGATAAAACGCCATTTATGACCAACCTACTGCCAACATCATAGTGAAAGGAAGAAAATTGAAAACTTTCCCTCTAAAATCTGGACTAAGACACACATATAATCTATCATCAACCCTGTTCAATATAGTCCTCCAAACTTTAACAAGAGTAATTGGACAAGAAAATGAAATAAAATAGATATATGTACAGCAGTGGAAGAAGTCAGCATCTTTATTTGTAGATAATGTGACTCTCTATATAGAAGATCCCAAAACATCCACCAAAATACCCTTAGAATAAATAAATTAAGCAATGTAGCAAGATACAAAGCAATATGCAAAACTCAATAGCATTTCTGTATACTAATAATGAACTCACTGAGAAAGAAAAAGAAATATGCATTTACAATAACATCGACAAATACTTGCATGACAAACTGAAGTTGTAAACGAGTTCTATGATGTATGATAGAAATTGTGAAACAGAAAATATTCAAAGGGAAGTGGGGTATAGGATAAGTAATGAGGGAAAAGAAAAATGTGATGGTAATAAAAAAACAAAGCAAAGCTTATGTATATTGGGGGTGGGGATTGTAAGGTAGGTAAGGGAATGGGGGAAAAAATGAGAATTACATTGTGTCATATACTGGAACAAATTCTCAATGTTGAGTGTGCTCATGATATGCATATATAATGTACCAATAAAGATTCAAATTTTTAAAAAACTTCCAAGTGAAATAACTACAGAGAAAACCACAGTACTCTAAAAAAGGAAATTGAAGGGAGTACCAAAAACTGGAAAGATATCCCCAGATCCTGGATAGGCAGAAAGTATAATCAAAGGGCCATATTTCCAAAATTGTTATGCAAATTTAATGCAATCCCAATAAAAATTATAACAACAATTTCACAAAGCTGAAGAAAAAAAACCCTAAACTTCTCATAGACCTAGAAGAGGAAAAGCAATTTTAGATGAAATAGTAGTTAGAGGGATCAAAATGCTTTACTTGAATCCACATTTCAAAGCTACTGTGGTAAATGATGGTATGATATTGGCATGGGGGAACCGGGGACTGAAAGGGGGAAAGGAAGGAAGGAAAGAAACAAAAGGAAAAAATGAGAAAAGAAGAAAAAATCAAAATGAGACTTCTGTGAATAAGGAGGGAGAGGAAGGGAATAAGATGGGGGGGACTTGGAAAATGACGGTGGACTACCACAAGCTTAATTAAGGATGACTCCACCTGCAGCTGCTGTGCCAGAAGTAGTTTCCTTGCTTGAGCAGATTGACGCTTCTCCTCCTACTTGTGTGCAGCTACTGATTTGCCGGGTGGCTTTTTCTCTCTATCTTCTCAAAGCCCCATCAGAATCGCTCTGTTTTAGTTAGCAAGGTCAGCAGGATGCTTTCACTGTCCTACCTCAGAGCTACATTAACTCTGTGCCACAACTCTGTTCTCGTGGCTCTTGATCACCTTTCTCTTCCACAAGGCATGCACAGGTACGTTACACTGAGGACCCTAGGCTGACTGGACCAGGGGAGCAAGAGGAAACAACCACTCTTCATTTGCTGGTAAAGCATATATACTTCAAACAATGGGAGCTAAATCTAACTACAATTCAAGACCCTCTACCTCAGTGAAATTTCTAGGAGTTCATTTGTGTGGACAGCAGGCCTACCCCTGCATCCTCCTACAACCACAAAAGAGCCACAGTGCCCTAGTAGACCTTTTTGGACTTTGGAGGCAACACATTTTTCACTTGAACATATTATTCCTGCCCGCCTGCTAAGTGACCTAATGTTGACAGACTTAAGATTGGGTGTTAAATACTGTTAAGCCTACATGAAAATGCTTAGGTTAAGGAATATTAAGGAAGGGTAAGCATCACTCAAAGAAAAATTTTGCCCTCTATGCTGGGGAGGGAATTAATTCATTCCATTTGTATGTACAGGATAGTTGTATCATGTTAAGCACAATTATGAACTTGCTATTGTATTTGGAGGTTAAGTTTGATTTAAAAAGATGTGTCTGGTTGTCAGGTTGACAGGGGGAGGATTGTGATCATTAATTAAGATACCTCAGTTTGACTTGAATAAGAACCACCTATCATATTCGCAGATCTCTGGGTGTGCATGTGAATGATTGGCACGGAAGCAGCAAATTGAGGAGAAAAGACCCAGCCCAGATGTGCTTGCCACCAATCAATAGGTTTATAACTTAAGTACCACAAAACAGGAAAGAACAAGAGGAGTCTTCCCTTTTTTCTACAGAAGAGTTTCAGTCTTCACCATTGCCTTTGGATGTTCCCCTCCATCTCTTTAGGTTTCAGTGTAGACTCTTCAGTCCTTCCGTGCAGATCATCTGGCTTTCAGACCCAGAACCACACAGACTCTGCAGTGGACTCCAGGAGTTTGACCCTTGAATGGATCCTATCACTTTCCAGCACACACGTGGCCATTCTGCACTCTTCCACTCTGATTACATAGAGCTACTGTGTGCTCCAGCTACACCCTTCCTTTGGGTATACCTGAAGGAGTTAAAATCAACATACAATAGAAATACCTGCAGACCCATGTTTATTCTGGCATGATTCCACAATAGCCAAGATATGGAGTCAACCTAGGCCCTTTAATGGATTAATGGATAAAGAAGGTGTAGTATAGATAAACAATGGAGTAGTATTTAGCCATAAGCAAGAATGAAATTATATCATTTGCAGGAAAATGGATGGAACTGGAGAATATCATGTTTAGCAAAATAAACCAGACCCAGAAAAATAACTGCCTTAATATGTGAGTGTGTGAAAGTAGAAAAAGTCTCCATTAAACAAAAGGAAGGGAATAAGGAAGGCAAAGTAGACAAGGGATGAAAGGGATGGTAATAGAGGATTCATATGATCAGAATGTTATATGATACATAAAAGTGCCACAATTATTCCTAATATTTTGTAAAATTAATATGCCATAAAAATAATATATAGAAAATGTTCTAAATTAAAAAATGAAAATATTTGTTGAGAACGCCTGGCATAGTTAAGAACTGTCCATGGTGCTAATTAATAACAATAAGAACAACAAAAACAGGTCCCTTCAAGGAGCTTGTGAGGAAGAAAGAGAAGACCAAAGTAAAGACCCAGTATATACTATGTCAGATCATTGTAAGATATGAGGAAAAATATCTACGACTGAGATAACTGTATGCACCAGTTTGTTAAAGCTATTCCCAGTTCACAACTCTTTTCTAATCTTCCTAGATTTGGGGAGGCTCCTTTTCACTCCTAAAAGTGACCTATTTGGGATGGAAAATTATAACCACGTCCAGGTTGATACAAACTTCTGTGGTCCGGGAGTTAGAGTATCCAGAGAAGTCTTGACAATAGAGTGACATTTGAGCCCAGACTGAAAGGAAAGAAGCAATATTCCAAGCAGGCAGAGTAGCAAAGGCAGAAATATTAAACAGCGCTTATCTGACATCTTTCAAACTACAAAGAAGCCTCAAGATGGAAGTAGTAGGTGAGACCACAGAAGGGAGAGATGTTGCAGTGACAGAAAGTGGGATAGGCCATTGTAAGGAGTTTGGTGTTTACTCTGAATAAGACAAGAAGCTATGGTTGGATTTTAAAACAGGAAATGTTTGACCTGAGTATATTTTAACATAATCAATCTGGCTACTGTATGAGGAGCAAAAGTAGAAATAGAGAGAAAGAACTCATTGGAATAAACCAGGTGAGTAAACTATAATGAGACAGGTGAATAGTGATGGAGTAACTAAAAGTGGAAACAAAAGATTAAACTTTTAGAAAAAGAAAAGTAGCAAAAACTCCAAGAAGTATTTGAGTAAAATCTAACAAAACTAATAGCTACTTGAAGAAGGTAAAGGAAGTTCAGTCCTTTAAGAAGATTATCAGGTTTTGCCATAAGCAGAAAGAATCATGCCTACGTTAACCAAAACAGGAAATGCAGAAGAAATAACACTAAGGATGTTAGGAAAGTAAATTCAAATGCTCACACTACAGAGCTAACCAGGAGATAAATAGGCAGAGCGGTACATATGGGTAAAGGAAAATGATCCTCCATGTCTGGGACATAATATGCGGAAATCATTGAAATTATGGCTGAGTAACTGAAGGAAACTGTACTCACAAGAAAGGGAAATTCCAATGAGAAATAGTAACCTATGTATTACAAGAGGACCTGGGAGGAGAGGCAGAATTCTTCCCTCAAAGACTCCGGAATATTTTTTCCCATTCCTTTTTTTAAAAATGGGAATTAAGGGCCGGAGATTTGGCTCAGTGGTTCCAGCGCCTGCCTCACAAGCACAAGGTCCTGAGTTCGATCCTGGTAACCACATACAATGCTGGGCATAGTGACTCATGCCCACCAGCAATCAATACCACATACCACAGTGCCAGGCGTGGTGGCTCATGCCTGTCATCCCAGCACTCGGGAGGCAGAGACTGGAGGATTGCTGAGTTCAAGGCTTGCCTGGGCTACATAGTGAGTTCAGGGCCAGCCTGAACTACAAAGCGAGACCCTGTCTCAAAAAAAAAAAAAAATAGAACTTTGTTTAGTGTTGGAAACTTGATATGGAGATAATGTCTGAGTGAAACCATGATGCCATTTTGGTATTTCTTTTATAATTGGCATCTTTTATTATCTTAAGAGTACTTAAGAAGTCTTTTGAAAATTATAGGCTATCTAATCTATACTACAATGTCTGACATCATATAATAATATCTCTCTTCCTACACTATTAAGATTTTTCCAGCCTTCCTTAATAATATTCTTGCCTTAGACAGCATCAACTTGAAGAAATATGATCAGGTGAAGAAAAACTTGAACTGTTCTATCTGTACAACTCTAAGTGGAGAAACAAGTCTATGGAAGTTAACTTAGATTTTGTCTCTTCCATTGTAAAACAATGATAAGTTCATATATTGCTGCTTTGATTTTTCAGGTTTGTTGGATATAATTTTTTTCTATTGAAATTTCCCTTTATTTTGACTTTGATGGGTTTTTAAATCTTTTTCCCTGTACATTTGTGATTGGCAAGGCATGTCAAGAAAAAAGGATATCCCACCAATGAACTTCCTATTTTTCACCATATATTTACGATGCAAAAATGCTGATTAAATATAACAATTCGAGCTTTTCTAAGTCACTGCTGTTATTTCATTCATGCGTCTGCAAAGCCTTAGCTCTCAACTATCCACCCTCAGGAAGAAACTGACAAGGCAAATTTCTCATTTTCCTAATTTCAAGGTGACTGAAGCCCCAGAGCTTCCTATAAGTGATGTTCATGGACATCTAGGATTTATACTCTTCAGGAAATAGATAATTCATACATTTTAACACCAAAATCAACCTTGAGTGCCCTTCTAAACCTGCACAAGTCATAAAGATGTGATGATCAATTTTGCACATTTTCTCACTGGCATCTTACATGGGCTGTGAAAGTTTAATAGGCTTCTGTTCCTGAAAATTATGCTGTGTTGCTTTAGCTATTCTGACACTCAAGGATTGGAAAAGGTGAATCATTCATTCTGCTGCTTAGGGAGACATTTGCAAAGAAGAGGAATATGAATTCTTTTGCAAATCTAAAAGTTTCTTTCAATATCTGCTTTGTTGAATGTTATTGCTTACCAGGTGTTGGCTAAATAATATATTCTCTGTGGGTAATTTCAAACTAGCACATTTGCAAGGAAGCATCCTTTATATGAAGACATTTCTTTACTCTCAGCAAGTTATTGAGTATTGCTGTGTTCATGTGGCCACAGTACAGCTTTTCTCAACCACAAAACTCCGTCTGTTGTTTGACAAAAGGGTGGATTTCTGTGTCCATCCACTTTCCTCAGCCTGAGGGTTGCATACAGAACACTGTTCCTGTAGTAAAATACATGCATGCTTGATTGTGAAGTGCGATCAGCAGACAATCATATCATCAATAATTACAGTGAAATATGAATCTTGCTCCTTCTCCCCCAGACCTAATGAGTCAGAACATCTAGGAGCAGGGCTCACAGAGCTTAGGGCTAACAAATCCTCCAGGTGATTCTGATGAAGTTAGTTTGAAAAGCACTGCAACTTAAAAACTCCTGGGGCACGTTTTTATGAAGCAAAGAGCACAGCACACCACATTAAATAACTCAAAATCTCTAGTACCAGAGCTTGGGCACTGCAATGTTTTTATAGCTTCCTAAAGACTGCAAATTGGAAAGTCATTGTTTCCAATTTCCTGCCTTAAATGAGGGAACTCACTTCCTAATTTATACAAAGTGACCTATGGGTCTTGTAATTTTTCTCATTCTTTTTTATTTACACAATTGTTTATCTGCCTGATTAGCTTCAGGTGAAAGTTCAAGTATTGCTCATATTTGATCTCTTAAAGGATTGAGCACAATCTCATACACAAACTTGTAAGGAGAATATATTTCATGACCCCCCTCGCACACACAAATTGTTACTTGCTGCTAAAATACTTCTAGAGAGGGAAGGCTATGTAGTAAAATGAGCATATCTCCTGGCTCATTGATCTTTACCACCAGTAATTTTCCAAACAGAGGAAATCGTCAAGCTAATATGACAGTATGTTGTTTTCTAAATGAATTTGCTGTTAATTTAATCAGAGCCTTCAGATGGCTCAAAACTTACTGTCATGAAAACATGACGCACCTATATGTGTATGTTGGCCATGATCCATCTGCCAAAAAGGCTGATAGGAAAAAGGCTGACAGGAATCCTTTTCTTTCCAAATCCAAATGACCATACTGTACATGAGGCATACTGGATGCTTTTGACTACTATTTTTCTTTATCTCACTGTCTAGATGTTGAATAGTCTATCTGCATTTCTTAGAATGCGTACTTAGTATGTATTTCTTAGAATGTGTACTGGTACAAATTCTCAGTGCTGATTGTGATCACAATATGTATATAAAATGTACCAATAAAATCAATTTTGTAAAAAAGTCAATATCTGTCCAAATGATCAGAAGTACTAAGAACTTTATTTTTGTTTGTTTGTTTTTAGGTTTTTGAGACAGGGTCTCACTCTGTAGTTCAGGCTGACCGTGAACTCATTATAGCCTAAAAGAGCCTCAAACTCACAGCAATCCTCCTGTCTCTGCCTCCCAAGAGCTGGGATTACAGGCATGAGCCACCACATCCAGCATAAGGAAATTATTCTTAATTTGGATTTTAGTTTCACTCCCAAAAGCTGTATGATTACAAAGATTTCACAAGGTTTACTTAACGAATTGCCATGATAAACCACAAACCTTGATGATACCAGTAGGAACTAAAGAGGAAGAAACAGAATTATCTAGAAGCATGCATGCATCTCAGCTCTGATGAAGAGATCGCATTACTATCTATGAGGGGAGCGATCCATGAGGTTGCTGGCAAAGATGTCGCTATGCTGCACCAGTTTATGTGTCCAAACACAATCCCTCCAGGACCAAGAAAGCGCACCTCAAAAACAAATACAAAAACAAATAAAGATTGCCTCCTCCCCAGCGGCTGGCAAATGGAAAAATAAGGCAGTCAGGTAAGCAACCAGAAAAGGTCACAGCAGAACAAAAAAGTCAAGATTTGAAGCACAAAATAGAAGAACCTGTTAACGGTATCATCTTCACCAACTGGCACCAAGAAAAGAGGATAATTTGAAAATTCTTCAAAATTAAAGTTTAGAATTCCAAGTTCTAACAGTGGATCCTCTAATATGTCTGCACCAAGACAACCATCTTCCAAATTCTAACGTGTTATATATACCCCAGTTTTTTCCTCCTCTATAGTGTTATTGTATTCATTAAACATGAAACACAAAAAGATTAGCTCCAGCTTGATACATGTATCTGACAACCAGTCATGGCCTAAACAACACTTTAATTTCATCAAAATCAGTATTTCTTGGGGGCCAGAGAGTTAGCTCAGTGGTTCCGGGGCCTGCCTCGCAAGCACAAGGTCCTGAGTTCAATCCCCGGTTACCACATATAATGCTGGGCATGGAGACACGCCCACCAACAATCAACCCCGCATACTACAATGCCGGACTTGGTGGCTCACACCTGTAATCCCAGCACTCGGGAGGCAGAGACAGGAGGATTGCTGAGTTTGCAGCAGCTTGCCTGGGCACCATAGTGAGCTCAGGGCCAGCCTGAACTACAAAGTGAGACCCTGTCTCAAAAGCAAAAAAAAAAATCAGTATTTCTTCAAGCCAAGACCCACATCATATGTTTAGAATGGCACTGACTCTCCTATTTAAAAACTAATACCTCTAATGGACATACCTTAAGGATATATCCATAAGTGAAATAAATAGGTCACAGATGTGTAAATATTGTATCTTCTGGTATGAGAAACTGAAGTTGTAAATGTGTTCTAGAATGCATGATCGATATTGTGAAATAATAAATATTCACAGGGAAATGGGACTTAAGGGTAAGTAATGCAGGGAAAGAAAAAACTTGATGGTTAAAAAAAGGGAAACAAAGCTTGTGTATATAGGGGCAGGGGTTGTAGGGTGCGTAAGGGAAGAGAAAAATGAGAATGTCATGTCATATACTGGTACAAATTCTCAATGTGGAGTGTAATTGTGATTATATATATAATGCTCCAATAAATTAAATTTTAAAAAAATAATACCTCATGATTTTACACACCAGTTAGCCCTTTTTCAAAATATTTGTGTGCCTACTCTCCAGTACACAAGGCTGAAATATTTATTTAGAGAAGGACCTAAAGTCCTCAGTAGTTCTCAATTAATAATAAATCTGACTCTGAAACACAGAATACAAATGTTAATATTTTTCTAGGCTTCTGATTGCCTTTGATTTTTTAAATTAATTCAAAGATCTCAAAAGCATGCTGGTTACTGACAAAGAAATGTCTATGTAAACAAATGTTGTCCTTCTAGTGATAATCCAATAGATAAGATACCACGTTGGATCAACGGTGAAAGGAGTGGCTTGAGATCTGAGGTGATTCCTATTTGTTTTCATCTTCAGAACAACAAAAGCCAATATTCTTTGCATAGTCATCCCAGTAGGCAAACACCTCAACTGCTATTTCACAAACCAAATAAATTCTACATGTGGCATTTCAGAAGGTCAAAACAACAAACTTTCACATTTGCCACTGCAAAACTGAGCTGCATTTGTTGGAATAAAGTGAACAAAAGAGCAGAAACCTCATGAGAAAATGACTATATAAGATCAGCTCCACAACTTACATGTCTAAATCAACTTCATTACCTCTCAGGTTCAAAATGTTACTTGGGCTATAATCTACTGTTTGGGAATGCAGAATGTCAAATCAACCTTTTAATGTCTTTGTTGTCAGTATAAAACGGTGATCTCAAAGCTGTTTTATAGATTCACTCCATGTAGAAAGATCCATAAGTGCTCAGTAAAGAGTAGATATGTTCATACATTTTGCTGTTTTACTTAAATGAGACTTTAATGTTATTTATTGTTTCAATTAGTTAAGTGTGAAATATTAATTCCTAGTATATCTGTATGGTTAAAGGGGGGCTGAGTGTGAAGATGAATTCAGTAAACGTTGCTAAATGAAGTCTAAGATTGGTAGAAAAACCAAAGTACTTTCAACCTTACATGGATGTATATCCCATAAGAAAGTAAAGATGGTCAGAAAGCAATAAATGAGATTCAAAAACAAAATTAATCTACCAAGTGGATATTTGAGCTGTATCTGCACACCGAGCAAAATGAGAGCTTGCAAGAATCATTTAGACAACCCAGGCCATCAGAGAAGACCTCTTTTCAAATATCCAGATAAATTCAGGAAGAAATAATTCCTCCTTCTATGACCTTCTGTACAGTCAGTTCTGCATTTACAGATTTGAGCATAAATTGAGAATATTCAGGGAAAAAATGGGGTCTGTACTGAACATAGATTTTTTTGTCCTATTCCTTAAATGAAACAACTATTATTATATAACTATTATTACAACAGTTACATTATATTGAATATGTCAAACTAGAGATACTTAAAATATACAGGAAGATGAACATAACTTATGCATAAATACGACATCACCTTATATGAGAGACTCAGACATGTGGATGTTGGTGGCTCACTACACAGATGACTTATTATAGGAGCCAGAACACCATAAAGTCTCAAATACTGCCCCACCCCAAGAAAGATGCTGGCCTAAAAAGTTACAGCAATTATACCTAAAATTTTGTAGCAATTCCCCATAGATTCCAAAGAAAGATAGGGTTCAATAATTGCCTCCATTTCGTGCTTTTGCTGCATATTGAGATGTAGTCTACTTCTTTGAGATTTCACAAAGAACAAAATGGCTGCTTAGTTGTACCATAGTCATGAAAAAGCAATTCAAAAAGCAACCAAGCCATTTGGCTAAAGGCAGATCCGGAGAGTACAAATCTAAGATTATAGTACATTTTATGAGTCATTCAGGCTTTGATGGGTATTATAGATTTAGGGTCAACCTAAAAGAGCATATCCCAAACGTTATGGCCTCTAAATAGTTGATTAAAAGTTTCACTCTTTTTTTCTGCCCAGGTATTGCACAGGGCTACTGTGAGGTAGGAAGCCTAAGAAAGAGACAAAAATACTAAGGTCTTTTGCATCAAAACCTGTTGCATTCAAAGATCCATTTGCTTTGTTGGTTGTACACAAAATAACTGAATAATTCAGCTACTTATCTAAAAATTTTCTGCTCTCATCTCAAACTCTAAGTGCTTTTACCCTGAATTACACCAATAATATACTATATCTTCCTTTCTTCAAATAGCTAAAGAAGTGTATGTTCACTATGAGACTTATTTGGTACTATGATTTATTATGTTTTCCATGAAGGACAAGAAATTAAATGATAAATTTCTTAAAATCACAAACATGGTAAGATAAGCTCCACTCTGGTTACTAAAAACAAGTCACTATTTCTCTAAGTTCATGAAATTCAAGACGTTTGTCAAATTCTTGACGATTTGTCTATATCAAAATTATTTTTAAACGAGAACTATACGCAGGCCAAGAAGTAAGCAAAACTCTTCCTGAAATACTACTCACTTTCTACACTGTCCTTTGATATGTAGTATTATTCTCTTCAATATGCTTAGTTCAGATCTGGATATTTTTTTCTCGAGCCTGTCACTGGTGGTCTATTGCTGGTCCTAGTGCCTCCAAGCTCACAGCCTCCCAAGGATCTTCCACACTGCTCTCACTTTCTCTACTGCAAACCCCAGCACCACACTCATTTCCAGCCTGTCAATGCCACCTTCTCCTCTGCTACCCTCACTGCTTATAAGATAAAGTCCCATTTCCTCTGCATGTCCGCAAACCTTCATTTTCCACAAACGTTTGCTGGACCTTGGGGCACCTCCCAAGCCTCACTGCTCTTCCTATTAGCCACCCATTACTTGTGTTTCTCTAGGAGTTACTTGCATTTCCAGTTGCTAATTATGTTTTCTTAACTTCTTCTACAGGTGAAAACCTGAACCTTGTTTAACCAAACCCAGGTGGCACCTTCATTGGCCTTTTTCCTGATGGATACCCATTTGCATATATGAATTCACCAGTTTACCTTTGGTTTCCCCATAACAGGAAACTACATTTGTTGAAATTCTGTGCAATCTTCAAGGCCAATCTTAAACGCTGTTTTGTATGTAAATCAGTAGCCATATGATTTATCTTCCAAGTGGGATGTTTTTGAGACCAGAGGGGTCCTGTGATGTTTAATCATGATATGTCGATTTGACTTGCATATGAGCCACCTAGGAGATAATTAAAGCTGTGGGGTGTCGATGGGTGATGGACACAGGCCACAAACCGAGGAGGGAGAACTCACCTACCTAGGATGCGGCCAGACCAAACCGTAGTCTCAGCCTCGACAGAACAAAAAGGAGGTAAAGACAACTTGCTTCTTTTCTTCAGAGGACAATAGAGTAAGAAGACATAAGGATTCGAGCTAGATACAGAAATGCACGCTATAAATTCCTCTATAATTTGTGAACATGGCCTGTAAACTTGAACTCCACACCTTCCAGCAAAGTAAAAATTCTTAGCGCTAGTATAACAGAAAAATGTCAGTTTTCAAGAGATTTCTCAGATTTCTCACGTCTGAGGAGGAAAAAAAAATCTTAGAAATTACCCTCACTGAGAGAATTCTGTGAGTTATGCTCAGTTTTACTCTTTTCTAGCAACTCCTGGTGAATGTGTTAGTTTTAATAACATCATCAGCACCTGGAAATCTAATCTCAGTAACCAGAGCAAGAACCTTGACATTGACCAATGCCGATTCTAGGATCCCAGCTCCACAGTCTCTTTAGCCACAGACAGTAATTCCACCAAAAGAAATCATCCTGAATCACAAGCCTTTCAGTATACTGTGCCCCTTTTTTATGTGTAGAGCATTTAGAGGAACTCCCAAAATTCTATTCTCTCCTATTTTATTTATTTACTTATTAGCTTTATATAAATGAGTATCATTTTGTGTGTAACTTTTACGATTCGCTTTCTCACTAACATTATATTGCTAAGCTCCATCTATATTATTGTAAATTGCTATAATTTATTTGTGATAATACCTTTAATCTTCTCTGTGTGGCTTTAATACAGCTCTCTCATTTACTCTCCCGTTAAGGATGTCTTAGTTATCTGGGGGGTTACTGTTATGAATAGTGGTACTGTGCATATTTGAGCAGGTCTCCTATGTAAAATGCCTCCACTTTACTTGGTTTCATATCAAAGAGTGAAACTGCTGGGTCCTCAAGTACAGATCATGCTTTCACATCCCCTTAATAAATGTGGCCACTTCTTTATAAGTGCTTCATAAAGGGTAGAAATTCACATACTGCATAAAAAGTAGGACCTCAAAGTATGATTCACTTGCATCTATTCATAGCTCTCTAATAATGTGATTGATACACACATAACATTTACAAGATAGATACATAGCTTGCCTGCACCACTGTGAATATGATTCTTTGAAATGAGCTTCAGGAAACAGTTGAGCAACGGAAAACTCAGGGTTAATGTTTCTGTCAGAAACCAACAAAGTAGACTGACTACGTACTGATTAATCTTAGGAAAATTATTTGTATGTATTCCAACAAAAAAGTGCTGCAGGTAGTATCCGTTGCTCCTGGAAGGGTTTATCTTTCTCAGTGTCCTTTAAATTTAGTTACGATACAACTAGAAAAGCATCTTCCAAACTTCCTCCTAGTGCACTGGGTTCAACAGAGATGGTGTAGAGAAAGGCTTAGCAGTGAAATGCACCAGACATGGTGAGCAAATGAAGGAAAGTCAGCAGCCTGGAGTAGAAGTAGAATTGGAAACTGGGGAGAAAAAATATCTAGCGATAAGCCAGGACATGAAAGAACCTGGGAGAGATATGAACTAATACCTATTTTACCTAAGGTAATCAGGAGCCATAACAGTCCAGCCTAACTGGCTTCACCGTGTCCTTCTGATGTGAAGGTGTCCTTCCCTGGTATCTGACCTTGATACTCTTCCTAAAGGTCTGGTGTTATTTTCCATGACAAGTGAATTAGTCTGCTGAGGTCCTACCTGGCACTCTTTTCTCCACCTAATCTGTCTTAAAAGGTGGTAATCAGAAAAATTAGCACCAGATATCAAGAGATAACTGAACCTTTCTCAAAACATAGATGTGTCAATGGGGGGAGGGGAACAGTGTTTGGGGCTGAGGTTTATTTGGGGGATTTTTATTGTTTTTTTTTAAAGCTTTCAGTGGGAATAACTTGATATTTAGTAGATTCAAGCATTTTTATTCCCAGAGGAATAGTCAATTTGGATGGAAATCCCAGATATATTCCCTGACTTTGTGACTGTTGAATGTGCTCAGCATACTAGGAGTTGATAGGATAAATGATTTGAGAAATCTCTTTTCTTTGTGTACCCAAATTCAGTTGCCAAATACAACCAAATTTTAAAATTACCAAAATATTAATTCGCATCTCCTTCTCAAATCACAAACACCTTAAACAATCAGTGAATTAAGGGCAAGGTAAAGCATAGTGTGGGCAGAAAAAAGCAATGTTTTCCACACTGTGGAAGAGCTAAAGAGTCATATAGAAGAGTCAGAAAATGAAGCAATTCCCCACATTCATCTGAGTTCCTGTAATGTCACTTTGTTAACTTATTAAAAATATCAAAAATCCCAGGTAGTTAATACAAAATGCCACTACACAGATTCATTTAAACGTGGTTTCCTTATATTACCCACAATATCCTTCCCTAATTTCCAAGGCTAATAGAGATTGGTCTAGCATTTTATGACAGTGTGTCTCCATCTGGGAGGTACTACTGCAAGTAAAAAAAATGTAAAGATGAGATTAAAATAATGTCAAAGGATATAAATACGATCTCTTTGTAGGTGACCAATAACCTTCCTAAACATGAAAGGGATTTCCCAAAGTGTACAGCAAATACCAGGCGTGGTGCCAGTAACAATAAGAAAATTGTTATGTATTCAGGGTATGGACAAAATCATGACATTCCCAGAGGAAATTAGGTGGAAGCCTGAAAAATAAAACATACATCTAAAGATATTTGAGTCACTGACACACATATCCATTACTTTTATATTTTGCCAAAATATAAGCTATTGCCAAAAATATAAAAAGTATTTGTAAAAAGCTTGGGGAAATGTAAAATGATGAATTGAAGAAATTACCTGCATAATTCATGACTTAAAATACATATTTGCCTTCAATATCTAGACAATTCAAGTAAGTGGAGAGGACTCTTATTTTTGGTCTCCCTGCATAGGGTTCTCAGTACTCTCCTATGTGGATAGACTCAGGCTTCATATACAATAGTACCTCAGTTTATGAACTCAATCTGTTTTCCAATTTGAAGTGCTTGTCACCTGATGCCAAGTTTCTGAATGGAAGAAAAATTTTTCCAAATGCTTTCACTCAAATTGTTTTCAAACAGAAGCGTTCACGAGCTGAGGTGCAACTGTATATGAGAACATAAGATGATGCATTTTCTAAATTGACAACATAAGAAGAAGTCTGATCTACTGTATGCTGGTTCTGGGCCATCTCCCAAGTCTTGACTGCTGTAACTACACTCGCAGTGCTTCCAAATCTTTGCCTCTTTTCCCTACTTATTCCAAGTGGATGTGTGTGTATAAGACCAGGAGAAGAGCCCTGGTCCTGGCACTAAAATATACTTAGACCGGCCTGAGGTGGAACATGCCTGTCTCCCGAGTTTGTCTGTAACATCAAAGCTCATATAAGTATTAAAAGATAAACTGAGACACTTAAAATATTAAGGAACTTGAGTAAACAGGAATTTATGAATTAGACAGCTCCAGCCCACAAGCACTTCAGGAAAACTTTCACAGGATGAGCATAGAAGAAAGAAAAAGAATTCATCCCAGTGGTATGTCTCTCAGAGGAGAGTTGGATGTCGGTGACTGTTGTAGACATTTGCACTGAGATAGGGTTTGGTTTCCACATAATAGAAACACAAGACAGTAGAACTGACTCAATCTAAGTCTCCCAATTTAGCAACTTCAGTGACATGAAAGATAAAATAACTTCCTGGAAGGTATTACATAGGAAAAGAAAGGAAGAAGACTAGAAAAAGGCACAGTGGATAATACAGGCCAGGTTTACAACCAGGAGATTCCCTGAGAGGGCTCCTCTAGAGAGGACCTAGAGATAATGGAAATGAAAAGAACACGTTACCGTGCAGAATGCCATAAAACTATTGAAAAACACCAATGTGTTTTGCAACGCAGAATCCAAGAAGAAAATTCCATTTTGATATTGTGTTATAAACTTATCAGAAAGTTTCACTCTTATCTATGTATACTTGTGCACGTGCATGAGCGCGTGCACACACACACACACATACACACGCACACAGTAAAAATACATATGCTTTGATAAGTTACCACTGTATGATCAGTTCCTATGAAAGTATATATACACATCCTACCTGATTGTAAAATGATGAAATACTCCTAATAAATAGGAATATTTAATAAATAGCATCTTCCCAAGTCTTTCAGAAAGAACCCAAAACGTCTTATAAGTGACACAGCACACTTAAATTTTTGAAGTCTGAGCTAATCTTTGAAAGCACTCATAAGTCACTAAGTGTGCATTGAGTGTCACTGGTGTTTTGAAACTTTCAAGATTTGCGATCACTTTGTACCTGCTAAGTACTCAGTACTCTGAACATTTTAGTCAGGATAAACAGGGAGCCTGAAATCAAGGACATTCCCCAAATGCCCTCATTTTATATCCTAAATAGCTGCTTACTCATAATTTTATATATCATTTTCTTTCTAAAAGAACATAAAATTATTTTAACATTTACTATCATTCAATAATCCATGTAATTAACATTATTTACTCATGGTTATTATGAGCATCACCAAGATAATGTCTGATAACAAAATATGATGATTCATACACTAAGATTCTCATCATTAATACTGATATACTGACATTAGAGCAAGAATAACACAATTGCTACTTCTACATGCCACCTGAAGGAACATATTTTCCTTTCCAAAACAAACAATGGTTCTCAGCATCTTTAATCTCAACACTTGATATCCAAAACATAAGCATATGTCTTAAAATTGTCTAAGTCATATCAAATGAATGGGGCATACTTTGCAACATATTTACATATATATAAATTGGATATGTAAACAATTCCTGAAATCACAAGTTTATGCTTCTTCATACCCACTAGTGAAGACTTGAACTTGGGTATTCAGGGTGTTTACAGTGGGTTTCAAGGTTCTTCCTGGGAAGAGCTCTTTAGGAGGATGCAGAACTGAAGCTTATAACATTTACAGAGGCCAAGGAGTGAGGCTGAAAACATAGAGTCCAAAGTCTACTGCTTGGATTGTCCTCCAGGACAGCCCTGGTGAACCACACTTTAATTCCATCATACCAGGTGACTTTCCTGAGATTTGAAACGTAGAGATAGAGCAGATAAAAATCCAAGATTTATACAGGAGTGGTAAATCTAATATCACCTATGCCTGAGAAGTATGGAATAAATTTACATGTGATTTCAGATCCTAATACTCTTACTCTGACTTAGAAGTGCAGGAATCAGCCAAGTGTGGTGGTGCACACCTATTCCAGCACTCCAAACGCTAGGGTAGAAAAATCACTGATTCGAGACCAACCTGAGTGATAGCGAGAAGCTGTCTCAAAAAACAAACTGTAAAATATCTACACACTGTTCCTCTGAGGTCATCTAGGATGTATGCTGTATACAGTGCTCTGTGTCACCATGAGTCAATACCACTTTTCTCCCTCCTTCAGTTTTTAGCTAAGAAATAAGATGTATGGCTGGGTGTGGTGGCTCACGCCTGTAATCCCAGCATTTGGGAGGCAGAGACAGGAGGATTTCTGAGTTCGAGGTTTGCCTGGGCTACATAGTGAGCGCAGAGCCAGCCTGAACTACAAAGTGAGACCCTGCCTCAAAAAAAAAAAAAAAACAGAAATTTAAAAAAAAGATGTATATATATAAGCATCTATTTAGGTAATCTATACTTCTGATTATTTATACATTATGTTTAATTGTTTTGTAATCTAGAGTTCACATAAGAAAAGATACTGACCTCTTTATACTGAAATGAGCAGAATATAAGTGTGAATCTAATACCAAATTCTGTGACGGATTTTTTTTTTAATAGACTCTCCACAAAGTTACCAGTTCATAATGTAGATCCAGATTCCAGTCACATGAAGGGTCACCTTTGTCCATGTCTATTAAAATTCTAATTTGCTTTGGGCCAGTGAGCCTATAGACCTGAGAAGCAGATAAAATAATTCTCAGTAAAATAATTTGATTTAAAAGATATTCTTCTTCCTAGCCCTATTCTCCTAGGTCTCTGTAAAAAGGGGTCATATCTCTGTGGCGGTCATTAGACCTGTTTACACACTTCCTGTTTTCCCTTATTCAGGGCATACATCGACCTGTCTCTTCCCTGCTACTTTGAAGTAGGGCAGTGCTAGGTTGACATCCTTCCACCAACAAATCATGATTTTTAAATTACATATATCCCTTGGCACAGAAATTTTCAGGCACAATATTTAATTTGCCAAATTCCTTTTCTCCTCTCTTGTTAAGTATGGAGGCACAGAGTGAAATAAAGGATTCAGTTCACTTCCATGAGTCACTGTGAGGAGGCACAGTAGATATCTAGGGTAAAAAAATATTACCAGAAATAAACTTTACAGTGAGAAAGAATTGAGAGTTGGCAGCTGTTTGTGACTTCAGCAAACTGACTTTATTTTGATTTAATGTACATTCTCGATAGTCCCAAACATTTCTAGAAGTACATTTACAAAGTAAGGGTAGTGCATCTATTCATGATCCTTTAAAATAATAAATAGTGATAAGACCATAAGTATGATGTCTAAATGCTATTATGTGTAGAATGTTAGAAATTACCATTGGCAGTTATAGACATTCTCATGCAATAATTCAAACAGTAAGCTCAGATCATCACGTTCTGAAATATCTAAATCCAATGAATACCTGTACTCTAAATAAAACTGAACATATAATAAACTGAACAGCAAATGTATGATATCTCAGTAAATTCACTAAATAGATTTTAAGTTAATTTTAAAATTTCCCTTTACCAGCATACTCTCCATCTATAAATTTTCTCTACACAACAGAGTCATATAAAACATCCCAAAGCAGGGGATTCCTAACCCTCAAGCCATGAACCAGCACCAGTCCATGGCCTGTTAGAAATGGATCTCCATGGCACAAGATGAACAGCAAGCTAACAATCAAACTTTGGCCTGTATTTATAGCCACTCCTCATCACTCTAATTACCACTGCTCTACCGCCTGTCTGGTCAGGGAGGCATTAGATCCTCACAGGAAGAAGAATACACTATGAACTATGCATGAGAGGAGTCTGGACTGCACATTTCTTATGAGAAACAATACGTGATGAGCCGAGGCACAGCTGACTATGATTCCAGTACAGAGAGTAGCTTCGAAAGCAGATGGACTTTAGCAGAGAAGTTAGACTGCATGGAGATCAGAATAAAGCAATTGTTTGCAGACTTGTATCAAAACCCTATCAGTGAGTGGCAAGTGATAATTAAGCTGCATCTGGTGACAGGCTGTATACAGTCACAGAGCAAGGGTAATATACCAGGATTATTAGAATAATAAATAAGAACATAAATACTATAGATGAATGGACACACTTCAGTTGTGTAGCAGCATCTGGTGGCAGGCTTTGAGTTGGAATCTGGCACTATTTTAGTCCCTGTTTGGCCTGCTCACTCTCTTACTTTCCACTTCCATCAGCATCTCTACAGTTTGGATAAGTCTATGAGTTTCACTTAGGCAATAGGAGTCAAAACCAAATGTCACTAGAGAGTTTTAAAAGGGGGGAAAGACCCCCCCCCTTTGTGATGAGACAGCAGAAGACCAAGACTGTTAACAAAAAGAACACTGCATGAAAAGAAAATGCCAAGAGACCTACTGAAACTTCCATTGCAACAGTGATTCACACTCTCTAAGCCAACTTTGAATAATACGTGGCAAGTGTCTATTCAACAAAGCAAGAAAACCCTCTAAACTTCTTCACCACCATCTTGGAGACCAACCATCTTGCATTAAAAGATGTCTTTGGAGCTTTTCAAAAGAAAAAAAAACACACACAAAGCACAGAATACATTATTAAAGCCACCACTGTATCAAATGTGTCTCAGTCAGCGTTCTCTGTGGCTAACTACATTGGTCAAGCTAGGGAGCCCTTTACTATTGGTGAGCAGCTGATCCAGCCTGCTGCTATGGACCTTCACCACGAACTTTTAGGGGAGGCTGCAGTTGAAAAGGTGGCACATATTCCTCTCCAGACAGCACCATGACTAACCAAATTAATGACTTAAAAGAGGATATTGACACAACTTTAGAGATAACTGATGAGTCACTGTGGTACACAATCCAAACTGACTAGCCTGATGATGTTGATATAGTTTTCAGAAGCATATACAAGAGGGTATGTTGTAGCCACTCTTTGCCACAGGTGCAGAACAATTCAAGTGCTTGAATGACCACATATCAGGAAAACTCAATTGGTTCTTTTGTTTTGGTATATAGATGCACCAAACACCCTCCATGACAGGATGGTTTTCTGGTTTCTTTACATGATGAAGACAGTTGCTTCTGAAAAATGAATCTAGTCAGTATGTTATCTATAGAGAAATGCTGGTCAGCCAAAGTGTCACTGGAACCCAGGATACAATTACAAACATTGACCACATTAAAGAACACACCTTTAATTCATGAAGCTCTGAGAAGATGGCTGTGGAACACACAAATAATCCTCTCTTAGACACAGAACCGCACGGCATGTTGGGCTTTCTGACACATTTCAACCATTAGTAGAAATTTTTAAAGAGACTAAGTCAGGGTTTTCTTTCTCCCAACTAAGGCAGGATCGTCTGTTTCAACTTTCAAGAGAATTTTAGTCTTATTCCAAATCAAAAAAGTCCCCTGGACTAGGAAGCAATGGATCCACAATCCATTTGTAAACAAGCCAGGTGAATCAACTTTGCACTAGAAAAAAAAGATTAATTGTCTGAGGTCACAATGGCCTTAAAAGTACATGGGACGGGGCCGGGGATTTAGCTTGGTGGTGCCGCACCTGCCTCACGACCCCCAGCACCACAAAAACAAAACAGAAGTATGTTTGAGACCTTTTCATATCTCTCAATGTTTGGGATTAAAGTCAAGTCAGAATATTCTGAAATTGCCACAAAAACATTGAAAAGCCTGCTGCTGACTCCGACCTCCTTTCATGGTGAAATGGCATTTCCTAGAGGAAGAATGACCAGAAGGAGATTACAGAGTAGAGTGGACATAAACGGCTCAGGCATCACTGCCTACTGTTACCTTCAGCTGGGACCAACTAGTTGCAAGAATTAGTTGTTCAAGGCCTCGCTGATTCTGTTATGCTGAGTTTTATAATTATTTCATTGCATGTTACCATGTAACAGTAACAGAAAAGTGTGGGATAGGTGTAATGCACTTAAATTATCCCCAAACATTACCCACCTCATCCATAGAGAAATTGTCTTCACAAAACCCAAAAAGACTGAGACTGCTGTTTAAAAGCTACTATATTATATTCATACTTCAGAAACTACAATATGGCGGGTTGTTTTTTGTTTTTTGTTTGGTTTTTTTTGTTTTGTTTTGTTTTTGAGACAGGGTCTCACTTTGTAGTTCAGGCTGGCCCTGAGCTCACTCACTATGTAGCCCAGGCAAGCCTCAAACTTAGCAATTCTCCTGCCTCTGCCTCCCGAGTGCTGGGATTACAGGCATGAGCCAGCACGCCCGGCCCTGTGGTGTGTGGTTACTAGGGATTGAAGCAGGGACCTTGCGCTTTCTAAGCAGCCACCACAATCATTGAGCTAAATTTCTGGCCCTGTTCCTATCATTTTTAATTAAAACTCTTCAACCCTGGCACTAATATCCCATAACTGTACATATATTTCCTACTGCAAACCAGCGTCCACCCTGCCACTTTCACACCACACTAACCACCTGGCTTCTTCACACCACACATCCTTACTGTTTCCAATCTGTTGCCCTTGCCTTATTTATACTGTACATATAATCTGGTATTTCGTTATAGATTGTGTTCCTTTTATTATTGTAGATGTGCACATGTTATCCTTTCTGTTCTCCTTACATCAACAGCCCTCCAAGGGAAACAACCTTCCTTCTAATGCACAGCACACTACAGTGGGCCTACTCTGTTCAGACAATAGTCAACAATGGTATGTTTTTGATAGGACTTTTGACAACAGCAACAAAGAATACAAATTAACAAAGATGTACTAAAGTAGAAATGACACTGAAAGATTCTAAATTATTTAAAAACAACCAAATCTTGGTTTGGTTTCTTTAAAAAAACAGAGGTTTTATATCTTCAAATAAAAGCTTTCTCTTCCAAATAAAACTGTGGTTTAACTCCCATAAGAGAGGATCAGGGTGAATCCAGAACAAAATTAAAGTAGATGTATGAATTTACCCAGGTACGAAACCCCAGGATTTCCTGGAGAAAGTGGGACTCACTGGCATAGGACAAGGTGTACTTATTAAGAAGTAGGTAAAACATCAGTTCACGTGCCTCAGTATTTACTGGCCAGTTGACCTAAAGCATGAACCGAGAGCCTTCTGCAATTCTGATGCACAGCTCCCTCAAGGCATAGGAAAAGACCAGCTGCTCACTGAGCTGGATCACTGGGTTCGGTAACAACCCCTACTACGACCACAAGTCAGAACAAAACTCTGTTCATAATGGACTCCGGGCTAAAATGCCCTGTAGCTGGCTTTTCTGCTGCACTGTAATGAGCCATGATATAATGGGGTCATGCCAAAAAAAAAAAAAAAAACACTGGGCTGAGTAATCCCTTTGGGAAGCTCTCCAGTAAGTTTGCATTTAGGGAAATATTGATTTTATATCATTGATACACAACCAGAGAGATATTCCAGATGTATTTTATCTTCTCCAGATTTATACTTTTATTAAATGTTAAGAAACCATATAAAATATATAGTCGTAATTAAATTTGTACAGATAATATACGCTCCCCCTTAACTGAGTGGAACAAATTTGCATAGGAAAATATGAGAGAAATTACACCCTGCTGGACTTCTAAAAATTGAAGGTAATTGTACTTGAAATTCTATGGATGGCAATATGTTTAGTACACGACATCAAATTTCTAACGTAACAAATTTCTAAGTAGTAGTAAATTCCAAATTTCCTGGTAGTAAATTTCTAAGACTCTTCTGGGTTGATATTTTCACATTAAAGATCTGAGTCCACACCTAGAGCCTCACTCACCTAAAAACACTTAATGACCTTTATGACCAGGAGGAGCAGACATCAAATAAACTATTTACCACTCTTGCCGCCTGACCGGAACTCTCAGCCTGTAGCACCGTTCAAACCCTGACCGGAACTCTCAGCTTGTAGCACCGTTCAAACCCTGACCGGAACTCTCAGCTTGTAGCACCGTTCAAACCCTGACCGGAACTCTCAGCTTGTAGCACCGTTCAAACCCCAGGGGACCCAGAGGGCCTCAGATGACCGGCTCCCCCACCCCCACCCCGAGTCATCACACAGGCCAACTGTGCACCACGCCTACCTCACAAGTTTGGTTGTGTCCCAGAGCACAATATTTCTTCCAAAATATGCTTTTATATGAAAACTGAAATATTTTTGTAAAAGTTTTATGATATGTGTCAATGGAAGAAAATATTTTCTTTGCTGTGATAATGTCATACTTGAAGTGAAAATGATCTTTTAGACTGACGTCTGCCTAAGACCAGCGTTCTGAAGCACTACTGCCCGGCCTCTCCGTTCCTCAGGGGAGCTCTTACCTTTCCGACAGGACAGATCTGATAAAATATGAGTCAGGTTGAGTCTTGCCTTCACTCGGTCATCTTCATATGAATCCTTTTGTTGTTCATATTGTCTTGTTTTCAAGCCCAGGCTTTTTAAAAAACGTTTTTTAATTGATGCTCAAGAAAAAGAGTGAGTACTTAAACTACACCACTAATGAAAGGAAATCTTTTCTCTTCAGAGTGGTGTCACATCACCGTTTAGACCCTGCACTGGAAAAGTAGAATAAGTCTGAAATAATGCCTTTGTAACTGTGTCTTCTGGTATTAGATGGAGGACAGCACCGTTTTGTGCCTCTCTGAATGTAAAGTACCTTGTAGCTGCTTTGTGATGTGTAGTAGTGACCGTGCTTTATCAGATCTGTTTTTAATGATGTTACTCTAGAATGTTTTTTCCAGGTGATGATTAAGAAGCTAATAAAAAAAACATAATGCCATGAGAAACAGCAGAAAGAATTAAAAAACGGGATCTCATCCTACTAAAAAGCTTCTGCACAGCAAAAGAAATCACTGGCACCGCTAAAAGACAACCAACAACATGGGGAAAAAATCTTTCTAGCTGTTTGTCAGATAAAGGGCTACTATCTAGAATATATAAAGAACTTAAACAAACCAGTCCCCCCAAGTTTAAAGACCCAATTCAAACATGGTCATCTGAAATGAACAGACATTTCTCAGAAGTAAAAGCAGCCAAGAAGCATAAGAAGAAATGTTTAATATCACTGATCATTTGAGAGATGCAGTGAAAACAACACTGAGATTTCATCTCACCCCACAAAGAATGGCTTGCTATTGCAAAATCAACCAGCAATAAATGCTGGTGAGGATGCAAAGTGAAAAGAACTCTTCTCCACTGTTGGTGGGATTGTAGACTTGTACAACCATTGTGGAGATCAGTGTGGAGATTCCTCAGAAAACTAGGATTAGAGGTCCCATTTGACCCTGCTATACCCCTGCTAGGAATATACCCAAAGGAATTAAAAGAATCATACTGTTAACTATTTTTTATATTAGAGTCAATGTTATTTGATGGCTGACTTTATTTTATTTTCTTTGTGGAGAAAAAAATTATTCTACTTTGCATATATATCTTAAAACATCTAAACAATTACTTGAAGAGGAGCATTTATTTTTTCTCCAGATGGTGTGTGGCTTGTCAAGACAGCCAATCATGTGAAGACCATTATTTTCTGTTACATCATAAAATGATTACGTAGAAAATTTAATGTATTCTAATGACTGAAATCCTAATCTACAGCATCCGCCATGTTTTAAAATATTCAGACATCTGTTCCAGTTATATTGCAAAGGCAAAGATACATTTCTTTCTCGTTTGGCAGGCACTACAAATATATCTGTTATTTACAAGCTTGTTCCCTCATCTATCAAGTTTGCTCAGAGCAGACAGCGTTTAGTGACTAAGTAAGCCATGGTAAAGAGCGATAAAAAAAGGAAAAATGTTTCAGCCATAGTTATGTTAATTCAGGAAGGCCAAATGTAAAATGTCAAATCTCTCATCAAGCAAGCTTTTCCCAAAAGGAAGCCTGACCACTGTCTCAACAATTCTTAATAAAAATAAATAAATTCAATTGGTGCAGTCAAAGCCATTGTTGTGCTGAGCTGCTGCTTCTTCTTCTTCTTCTTCATTTCTTCTTCTCCTTTTCTTCTTCCTTCTTCTTCTTCTCCTTGTTCTTCTCCTTCTGTTCCTCCTCATCCTCCTCCTCCTCCTCCCCTTCCTCCTCCTCCTCCTTCTCTTTCTTCTTCTTCTTTTTCTTCTTCTTCTTTCTAGTTGGTTCCATATCATAGTATCAAATTAATCTGAGATCTCTAGAAACCCCAAGCCATAGTAAAATTAAATAGATAATGAGAATAGGGAAAGGAAAATATTTAAATCAAGCATTCAATTTCATTAATTTAAGTCCCTTGCCCTATTTTCCAAAGTATAATTTTACTTTGTTTTGTGGGAAGTTTTTTTTTTTTTCTTTTTTCATTTTCTTCCTATCCTGGGATCTTTCTCCAAAGGATAACTGGAGGGGCAAAGAAAATGCCATCAGATATCACTTTCCTTATTATGTTCTGTCCTAAAGATGTACGGATGTATGGATGCAATTCTGCTTTCTTCTGGGTATTTTTCGTATGATTAAATATAGTAAGGATATTTTTAGATACAGAGAAATCATGTGTGAGTAACACCTAGGGGACAGAAAAAAATAGCTCATAGATATAACAGCAACACCTCATTCCTTAGGAGAAAAAATCATCTGAAACTTCCTGTTAGGCAATATGGAAGCGGTACACCAGAACTTAACTTATGTGAGGTCAAGATCTGAAGGAGTAAATGGGCCTGGTACTCATTGTGTGGCCAAAAGAGCTGGAAGCTCAAACCAGGGACAGATATTAGCTAAGTGTTATGGTTTAGATCTAAAATGGCCCCAAAACAGCTCTTGTGTTGGTGGCTTGGCTCCAGGTGAGGTTTTTAAAGGTGATTGGCTCCTGGGGACTCTAATTTAATCAGGATATTAACCCATTGATAGAGTCATATCTTACTGAGAGGAAATGGAAAGTGAAGGATTTAGGGCTGACTGGAGAAGTCCTTCACTTGAGGGGCTGCCCTTGAGAACTACACCTGTTCCCATCATCTTCCTCTCAACAGACAGACAGACAGACAGACAGGCAGGTGTACAGACAGATGGATGGTTAGAAACATAATCTTTCTGCTCTGCTGCCTGGCTGCTGTAAAGAGAGCAGTTTCCCTTTGCCACACCCCCCTGGTTCTGCCTCTCCACAGACCTAAAAGTAATGAAGCTCAGATAACCATGGACTGAAACGTCTAAAACTATGAGCCAAAATTAACATTTCTTCCATTAAATTGCTTTTCCTCGAGTATTTTGTCATAGCAACAGAAGACTGACTAACACATTTAAGACAAAAGAGTCCACACTGGCCAAAGATCAGGACAGTCATTTACCTTACAACCTTAGCAGAGTAGCAAGGACTGCCACTATTTATCCCAGGCATTCTATTGGGCCCCAAGAGTACAGGGATTTAGGAAATACGGTTATCACCCCCAGAATGTAACAACACAGTATAAAAAGCAGATAACACAGAAAGTGACACCTCCCAATTACTAGCACTTATTTTGTGCAAGATACTGTGCTAATTTTTCTTAGCCTTTTCTCAGGTACTCTCTACCATGCAGCCTCAGCCCTTCTGGGTTCTGCAGTTAAAACTGACTCTAGCTCTAATCCCTTGCTGGCTACCAAGAGGAACCTCGACTGAAGCAATTGGTATAATTTTTCCCACTTCGCCCTGAGGAAATTGAGGTTCAGAGAAACTAAGTAACAAAAAAGCAAGACAGCTAATAAATGGCAGAACCAGGCCTCATAACTATGCTTTAAACCATATCTAAAATATTACTGAGACACAAGAACAGATGATTAATTAAAGAAATAGTACCATTGGTAATAAATTTATGATAAAAATTTAGCTAATTTTTATAATAAAAGAATGCATATTAAAATGAGATAATATTTTTAATCAAATTGGAAGTGTTTGAGTTCATTGAATACTTTTGGAAAGTAATAGGTATTCATATCTTGCTGGTAAAAGAATAAAATGACTATTTATTGTAATGTAATTTTACATTATAAATGAACCTGACAAAATGAATGTGTAAAACTAAGTTCTAAACTTAGGAAATAAAATAAGCCTAAATATTCATGTATATTTATCTATTCATTAATTCAATTGATAAATATTTGCTGGGATACTTGGAGTAGCATAATAAGCAAAATATTTGGTCATGGTCTCCTTTGAGTTTAAAGGCAATAATGCTCAATATTTATCTAATAGGCAAAAATCTGGAGTGAATAGCATTGAGTAAAAAAACTATGCCACATCCATAAAATGAAATAAATTATAGCCAAAAATGAAATACTGTGCTGTAGAGAAATGTTTACAGTGGAAATATGTGATGTCTTTTACAAAGTAGATAATAGCCAGGCATGGTGGCTCACGCCTGTCATCCCAGCACTCAGGAGGCAGAGATAGGAGAATTGCTGAGTCCGAGGCTTGCCTGGGCTACATAGTGAGCTCAGGGCCAGCCTGAACTACAAAGTGAGACCCTGTCTCAAAAAAAAAAAAAGTAGATAATAAAATTTAATATTATAAAACAAAGCGTATATTCAATACAATTTGTCTTACACATATCCAAGTTGTATTTATTCACTGACTCAGCAAATGTTTCCTGAAGACCTATTTCACGGCCAGTCCTTGGGAAAGTTAAATATCAACAGACGCAGAATTTGCCCTCGCAGGGCTTACATTCTATTTGGAAGGAAGAAACAAGGAGCAGAAGTCATAAATATATAATAATATGTGATAGCACACTAAGTATAGAGGAGATACAGTGGAATAGGTTGTATAGAGAAGGATGCCCGGATCAGGCAACACTTGAGTAAGATACGAAAGAGTGAAGAAAAACCAAGATAAGAGAATATCAGGCAAGGAGACGAGTTGTAAAAGAGCAGAAGCAAGAATGTGCCCGTGTTCCAGGAAGAGGAGAGCGAAACAGAACGGGAAGGATGATGAAAGGAAGTTAGTGAGAGGACTGTACCAGGCAGCGCTTTCCAGGCCATGGTAGAGAATGTGGATTTAATTTTGAGTCTGAAAGGAAGCTACAGCTGGATTTGGAGCAGAGGAGTGACAAGAGCTGACATGTATTTTTAAAGGAACTAAACCTTCTGTGGAGACTTCAGGAACAGCAAAAGCGAGACGCTACACCAGGCAGTAGTAGTAAAAGCTGAGGAGAAGACAGGAGAGTTGAATCGATACTGACTGAAACAGGGAACCCAGGAGAAGAGAAATTTTAAAGTAATTCATGCAAAGAAAAGTAACCTTTGTCTAAGGATTCAGGTCAGCCACAAGACACAGGCCTCTCGGTCCCCACACGCTGAGTGCCTCAACTCCCTGCCCAGCTGCAAGCGCTGTACCACGCGTCCCCTGTAACATACCAAGTCCTTCACAAAAGATGCCCAACTTCTCTGATGGTGGC